>VMDO01014595.1:24788-53357 GCA_007922755.1 Pedetes capensis | reverse complement strand
TTTTCTCTAATTCCATCCATTTTGCTGCGAATGACCCTATTTCATTTTTCTTGATTGCTGAATAGTATTCCATTGTGTATATATACCATAGTTTTTTTATCCATTCTTCTGTTGAAGGGCACTTTGGTTGATTCCATATCTTTGCTATTGTGAAAAGCGCTGCATTGAACATGGAGATGCAGGTGTCTCTGTGGTATGAGAGGGTCTTTCTTTTTGTTGTTGTTGTTGACTTATCATTCTGCTAAACATGGTGTCCTCTCCAGGGATTGATCCCTCCTGACCACATGTCCAAAATACATAAGACACAATCTAGCCATCCATGCTTCTAAGGAACATTGTTTGCACTTCTAGGATGAATGGGTTGGTTCACTGGCAGTCCACAGTATATTCAATATTTGTCTCCAGCACCATAATTCAAAAGGATCAATTCTTCTCCTGTCTCCGTTATGCGATGTCCAGCTTTCACATCCATATGATGTGACTGAAAATACCATGGCATAAATCAGGCGCACATTCTTCAATGTGATATCATTACTTTTCAGCACTTTAAAGAGGTCTTTTGCAATACCTTTTCCCAGTGCAATTGCGTGTTTTGATTTTTTGACTACTGATTCCAAGAGTGTTGATTGTAGAACCAAGTAAAGCAAAATTTTGGACAATGTCAATCATTTCTCCATTTATTGTGAAGCTGCATATGGACACAGTTGTAAGGACTTTTGTTTTGCTGATATTGAGGCACAATCTGTACTGAAAGCTGTGTTCTTAGATCTTCATCAATAAATGTTTCAAATCTTCATTTTCAGTAGACAATGTTGTGTCATCTGTATAACACAGGTTGTTAATGAGTCTTCCTCCAATCCTGATGCCACATTCTTCTTCATAAAGTACAGCTTTTCAGATTATTTGCTCAGCATAGAGATTGAAGAGGTACAGTGAAAGGATACAGCCCTGATGCACAACTTTCTTGACTTTAAATCAGGCAGTGTTTCCTTGTTCTATTCAAACGTCTGCTTCTTGGTCCATGTACAGAGTCCTCATGAGTACAATTAAGTGCTCTAGTATTCCCATGCTTTGCAATGTTTTCCATAGTTTCTTATGATCCACACAGTCAAATGCCTTTGCATAGTCAATAAAACATAGATAGACACCTTTCTGATATTCTCTGCTTTCAGCAAAAGTCCATCTGGCATCAGCAATGATGTCCCTGATTCCACACCCTCTTCTGGATCCTACCTGATTTTACAGCACTTCCCAGTATGTATACTTTTGAATGATCATTAGAAAAATTTTGCTCATGTATGACATTAATGATATTGCTTGATAATTTCCACATTTGGTTAGATACTCTTTCTTGGAAAAAGGAACAAATATGGATCTCTTCCAGTCAGTTGGCCAGTGAGCTGTTTTCCAAATATCTTGGCATAAACAAGTTAGCACCTCCAGTGCTGCATCTGTTTGTTGAAACATCTCTATTGGCATTCCATCAATTCCTGGAGCCTTGTGTTTTGCTGATTCCTTCAAGGCAGCTTCCACTTTCTCTTTCAGTACCATTGGCTCCTGATCATATGCAACCTCTAGAAATAGTTGGTCATCCACCAATTGTTTTTGGTATAATGACTCTCTGTATTCCTTCCATCTTCTTTTGATGTTTCCTGGATGGCTTAATATTTTCCCTATAGAATCCTTCACTATTGCCACTCAAGGCTTGAATTTTTTCTTTAGTTCTTTAAGCATGAGGTTACCAGAGCATGTCCTTCCCTTTTGGTTTTCTATCTCTAGCTCTTTGCACATGTCCTTATAATATTTTTTCTCCTTGAGATGTCATTTGAAATCTTCTTTTTAGTTCCTTAACTTCATCATGTCTTCCTTTTACTTTAGCTGCTCAATGTTCAAGGGCAAGTTTTAGAATCTCTTTTGACATGTAATTTGATCTTTTCTTTTTTCCTGTCTTTTAAATAACCTTTTGCTCTCCTCATGAATGATATCTTTGATGTCATGCAACAATTTGTCTGGTCTTTGATCATTAGTATCTAAAGCATCAGACTTGTTTTTGAGGTGGTCTCTGAAGTCAGGCAGGATATATTCAAGGTCATACTTGGCTCTCATACACTTGTTCTAATTTTCTTCAGTTTCAGTTTGAACCTGAATATGAGCCATTAATGGTGTGATTCACAATCAGTACCTGGTATGGTTCTGACATTTGATATTGAGGTTTTCCATTGTCTCTTTCCACAAATGTAGTCAATTTGGTTCCTGTATGTTCCATCTGGTGACTTCCATGTGTACAGTCACTGTTTATGTTGGTGAAAAAATGTATTGCCAATGCAAAGGTCATTGGTGTGACAAAATTCTATCATGCAATCTCTAGCATTGTTTCTGTCACCAAGGCCATATTTTCCAACTACTGAGCCTTCTTCTTTGTTTCTAACTTTTGCATTCCAGTCACCAGTAATTATCAATGCATTCTGGTTGCATGTTTGAGCTTTCAGCTTGCAGAAGCTGGTAAAAATCTTCTTCATCTCCATTTGTAGCCTTAGTAGTGGATGTGTAAATTTGAATAATATTAACTGGTCATCCCTGTAGGTATATGGACATTATTCTATCACTGACAGCATTGTACTTCAGGACAGCTCTTGAGATGTCTGTTTTGATGATGAATACAACCCCATTTCTCTTTAATCTGTCATTCCTGGTATATTAGACCTTATAATTATCTGATTCAAAATGGCCCATGCCAGTCCATTTTAGCTCTCTGATGCCTAGAATGTTGTTATGCGCTCCACTTCCCTTTTGATCACTTCTAATTTTCCTAGATTCATACTACATACATTGCATGTTCCAGTTATTAATGGATGTTTATAGTTGTTCCTTCTCATTTTGAGTCAAGCCACATCAGGAAATGGAAGTCCCTGGGGCTTCACTCCATTCTTGTCATTAAGGTGGGCTCTACCTTAAGGAGGCAACTCTTCCCTAGTCATCTTTTGAGTGCCTCCCAACCTGGGGGAAGGGGTCTGATTTTCTTGCAGTATATCTGACAGTGTTTCTCTGCTATTCATAGGGTTTTTAATGGCTAATTGTTTTGGGAATAGGTTAGCCATGTCCTTCTCCCTACTCTACTACTAAGGCCACAAATGAAGATAGGGAAGATTTTTACCAGCTGGAAGCTCAGCTGAAACCTGTCCACCGTGTGTGACCCTGCTGGTATCTGTGAAGTGGTAGCATAACTTTCAGCCTCATAGCAACACACAAGCCCCCACCATGCAGCAGAGTGACAGACACATGGGAGAATTTTGATACAGTAAATATTTATGGCTATAACTCACAGACCAGAGTCCCCAAGGTCCTCCAAGTTTTAGGAGTATATTTTGGCCTAAAGACAAAAGATTCCTTTTTTGATATTTTGAGTTTGGTAAAGAAATCAAATTCATTAGAAGACAACTTTATTTTCCCTTATTTTTGGATCAGAAAAAAGTCCTTGAAGGTGCTGTGCTTGTTAATGGCAGCACCATCATCAGGACCCTGGCATCTCAGCTTCTGTCCCAGGCTGATGGCCAGGAGCACCGTGCAGTGTCCCCGGTAGACAGCCCTGCATGTGAAACCAGAATGCATTTCCAGGAAAGGCAATAATAACAACCCCTGAATGGCTAGGGACAGTTGAGAATCAGACTGAAGTTAGCTGTTGAGTGGCCCTACAGGGGCTCCTTGCTGCCTTCTCGAGCTGTAAGGGGGTAAAATGGAGGTGACCAGATGGAAGACAGAATCTCCTTCCTCCTCTTTCTTCCTGCAAGGATTAGGTTCTAGAACTGGTCAGGGCTTCCTGTCTATTTCCTGAGAACTGCTAATGGATTTTATTCATGATGCTGAGGAAATCACAGCCTTGTTTTGGCTCCATTTACAGAAAAATCTAAAGGTTGAGTCTGTGAACACTGACTCCTTGAAATCTTGAATCTTAAAAGAAAAACAAAATAAAACAATCTGACACTCCTAAGCACTTTTTATTGGACTTGACCACATATTTTCCTGATTTAAGCTATAAGCAATCCTTCATGAGGTACACCCATATACACACATACATCCCATAGACAGGCACACTGGGCGGTACCAGGGCAATTTATGCTGTGGAAACAGGAGTTGGTCTACAGTAGTGGTTTTGAACTTGGTGCTCAGTATCAAGAAAGAAAGAGCTGGGGCTTAGCTCAGTTGGTAGAGTGTCACTCTGCACTCTCTGAAGACCTGAGTTCACAAAATTACATGTCAGAAGACACTCTGAAACTTGCCCTTGAACATCGAGCCACTAAAGTAAAAGGAAGATAAGACAAAGTTAAGGAACTAAACAGAAGATTTCAAAGGGCAGCACAAGAAGAGAAAATCAAATATTATAATGACATGTGCAAAGAGCTGGAGAAGAAAACCAAAAGGGAAGAACATGCTCTGTTTTCCTCATGCTTAAAGAACTAAAGAAAAAATTCAAGCCTCGAGTGGCAATAGTGAAAGATTCTACAGGGAAAATATTAAATGATGCAAGAACCATCACAAGAAGGTGGAAGGAATACAGAGTCATTATAACAAAAATAATTGGTGGATGACCAACCATTTTTAAAGGTTGCATATGATCAGGCACCAATGATACTGAAGAGGAAAGTGGAAGATGCCTTGAAGGAATTGGTGAACCATAAGGCTCCAGGAATTGATGGAATGCCAACAGAGATGTTTCAACAAACAGATGCAGCACTGGAGGTGTTAACTTGTTTATGCCAAGATATTTGGAAAACAGCTCATTGGCCAACTGACTGGAAGACATCCATATTTGTTCCTATTCACAAGAAAGGGGATCCAACAGAATGTGGAAATTATCAAACAATATCATTATTGTGACATGCAAGCAAAATTTTGCTAATGATCATTCAGAGTGACTGCAGCAATATGTACAAAGGAAACTGCCAGAAAATCAAGCCAGATTCAGAAGAGGGTGTGGAATTCAGGACATCATTGCTGATGTCAGATGGATATTGGCCGAAAGCAGAGAATATCAGAAAAATGTCTATCTATGTTGACTATGCAAAGGCATTTGACTGTGTGGATCATAACAAATTATGGATAGCATTGTGAAGAGTGGGAATACCAGAGCACTCAATTGTACTCATGAGGACTCTGTACATGGACTAAGAGCCAGCTGTTTGAACAGAACAAGGAAACACTGCCTGTCTTAAAGTCAAGAAGGTGTGCATCAGGGCTGTATCCTTTCACCATACCTCTTCAATCTCTATGCTGAGCAAATAATCTGAGAAGCTGGAATTTATGGAGACAAAAGAGGCGTCAGGATTGGGGGAAGACTCACTATCAACCTATTTTGTGCAGATGACAGAACTTTTCTTACTGAAAGTGAAGAAGATTTGAAACATTTACTGATGAAGATCAAAGAACACAGCCTTCAGTATGGATTGTGCCTCAACATCAGCAAAACAAAAATCCTTACATGTTGGTCAGTATGCAACCTCGCAATACACGGGGAAAAGGTTTAGATTGTGCAAGATATTACTTTGCTCATTTCTACAATCAACACCCGGGAAGTACACTCTTGAAATAATCCCGGAGCTATCAGACACTGAACACTGTATGAATCGCAGAGAAGCACTGACATAGTGCTGGGTGTGGCACAGTGTCAGGGACTGTTTCGTTCTGTTGTACATGGGGTCGCTATGAGTCAGATCCAACTCGATGGCCCCTAACAACAACAACAACAATCACGAAAGAAAAATGGAAAAAGTAATAAAATCTGAGGCACCACTGCCTGCCCTGGATTTGCTCTATTCACTGTGAAGGCCTGAGTCCCCTGTGTTTTTGGAGTGGTTCTGTGGCAATGTGGGTAAAAATGAAAATGTTTCAATGCTCCGTCTGAGTTCGTAATTCTCACGTTAGTCATCTCACTATTTTTAGTTAATTTTTTTTTTTATACTCCATAGGGTTTTCTTTTGCTCCCTGGTCTCCTCATGTGCTCCAGAGTGGATCCTCTGATGTCTCAGGGAGAGGAAGCGCCTCGAGCGCGTTTCCAGAGGCCCGGAGTGCAAGGCAGAGGCCAGCGTTAACTGAGAGCGCGTGGCCAATGGTTTCCACTTGGGGCCGGGAGAAAGCTGTGGTCGCCCAAGGAGCGATGGCGTTGATTATGGGGAGACAGGGAAGGAACTGAGCTGTTTCTTACACAGGCCACACAGGTCCCCCGGGGCACAGGGGCTCCTGGGAGTGCAGTGCAGGCCATCCGGGCCTTCGAGGAGAGACCTGTGGCCTTGCTCGCCCGCGCCAAGCGTGCTCATGGGGCTGTGTCTCTGACCCCGAGCGCTGCTGACCATTGGCCCTTTTCTGCCCAAATAAAACGGCCCCCATGGCCGTGAAACGTGAGCGATGCTGCCAGGTGCTGAGGGCAAGAACCGCAAAGGCACGGGGCCCTCCACACGTTCTCCGGCTCAGTCAGCTCTGGGGAGGCCCGCAGAGCGCCTTGGCTCTCGCTTCCCATGGAGATGCATCCCCCTGCCCCCCACAACTTCCACTGAGGGCGTGCGCATGTGTGCGCCCCAGTGCCTCTCCAGAATGCCCAGGCCTGGGTGCATACGGCCCACATACCACACAGGGTAACCGGTGGAGAAGATTCAATTTCTGTTTACTCACGTTTGTGTATTTTGGTGAGGGCTAACTTCAAAATCCAAAGTAGCTGATACTAATACTCTACAAAATTGCAATTTTTACTTTAAAAAGAAAACCCCACATGTATAAGGGGGCATTGTTGTTATTGTTGTTGTTCGGTACTGTTGAATCAGTGTCTGACTCACAGAGAGCCAACGTACAACAGGCGAAACACTATTGTCCTGCTTCTCCCGCTATTCATAGGGTTTTCAATAGCTGATTGTCTTTTTAGGAGTGGGTTGCCAGGTCTGTCTCCCAAGCCTGCATCACCTAGTGTTCCCAGGCGGTCTCCCATGCAAGTACTAACCAGGCCCAACTCTGCTTAGCTTCTGAGATCTGATGGGATCGGATGTCACAGTGGGATGGCTGCAGGCTATAATGGAGTATAACATCTAAAAGTTCAATCAATCCTGAAATCTCTTGTCACACATTTCCAAAAGCCACGGCCAAAACCCTGGTCATTTCAGGAGGCATAGGCTAAAATCTGGAATTGTAAACTGTGTGGCTTTGTGTGAATTACCAAGGGTCTTTCACTCCCAGTGTAGGCATCTGTAAGTTGGGATAAGCAATATCTATTTTTTAGGTTGATGTGAGGATTAAATGGCATAATAGAAAGACTACCATAGTTTGTGGCACTAATTCATTAATACAGTCACTGTGGAATGAATGGTTATGTGTACTGGGAATCCTATTGGCTGCTGGGGAAACACCAATGAGCAATGTAGATGTCAACCCTTTCTGTGTCACCTTTTCCATGGTTTCCTGATGTGGCTGGTCCACACTCGTGGAATTTTCTGGACCCATTTTCTCTAGATAAATGTTGGAAGGAGGGACTTGAACCATTACGACTTTTGCTTGAAACATTGACCCTGGCTCCTACGGGGGTGAGAAGTGCAGCTCAGTTGCTTATGAAGCAAAGTCCGGGGCCCCTGTGAAGTTGGCCTGCCTTCTGGAGGCCGGAGGACGGCGGGCTCAAGGTAGAAGTGTTCGGAGTCCAGGAAAGCTCTTCTGGGCTAGCGCTGCTGTGGCAAGGACCGAGCTATCTCCCTTAGTGCTCCAGGCTCTTCACGCGTTACTCATTCTTCAGGATCATTAGTAGGTGGCTGGCACCGGCTAGATTGCGTGTGTGTGCATATGTGTGTGTGCATGTGTGTGTGTGTGCATGTGCGTGTGTGTGTTTGACACAAGGTGTGTGTGTGTGAGACAAGGTGTGTGTGTGTGAGACAAGGTGTGTGCATGCGTATGCATGTGTGTGTGTGTGTGTGTTTGAGACAAGGTCTTGCTGTGTACCCCAGGGTGGCCTCAAACTTTCAATCCTCCTTTCTCAGCCTCCCGAGTGCTGGGATTACCAGTTTGCGCCACCGTGCCCATCTGCTTGGTATCCTTGTGCTATTGACTCAGTGTTGCCTTTTTTGCTCTTCTCTTCACTTTTCACCATCTGTGAGGAGAATGCCGAAAATGTCCCAGATTATAATGGGATGCTTTGGGGTATAAGTAACAGATCTCTCCAATTTAACTGTCTTCAACAATAAAGGAGTTTTTCTTTGTTACTCATAAAAATCTCCCTCTCTCTCCCTCTCTCTCTTTCTCTCTCTCTCTCTCTCTCTCTCTTTATATATATATATATATATATATATATATATATATATATATATATATATGTTTTTATTTTTAAAACCCAAGTAGTTTAGCAACTAGCAATCGTATATATTTATGGAATAGGATGTAATGTATTGGTCCATATATACATATATACATACTGGAGCATTTCAATTAATCTAATTAACACATCCATCATGTCATAGATTTATCTTTGTGGTGGTTATTGTTGTTGTTAGGTGCCGTCAAGTCGGTATCCAACTCATAGCGACCCTCATAGGGTTTTCAATGGCTGACTGTTTCAGGATTGCCTTGGGAGTGGGTTGCCACGTTCTTCTCCCATTTTTCTGATGCTGGGAATCGAACTCGGGACCTCAGAGACTGCAGAGCAGCGCTCTACCAACTGAGCTAAATCCCAGCATCTTTGTGGTAGGAACATTAAAGTGTGTTTCAGAATTTTTTCTAATCTCGGATAAGAGGCAGCACCAGAGAGTCTGGCTCCGGAGGACTTCTGTGGGTGAAGGAGGAGGCAGGGCTTCCCTCTGCCCCAGGCCCTCAGCCTGCCTCAGCCTCAGAGGCGTCTTCTCAGGGCTGCCCAAGGCCAGCTGCAGGCCCTACACTCCAACAGGGCCATGTGGCCCGCCTTGCAACTGTTGACAGTCGAGTTCCTTGGACAGATGGTTCTGGAATCTCCTGGGGCCTGGCTCTCCCTGTGCCTGCTGGGCCCCTGCAGTCTTAGGCCACCCTTCCTAGTTGGGCTTTGCGGCTTCCCCTGCGCTGAAGGAACAGGGTGTGCGAATGCCTGGGGCAGGGGCACCGGACTCTGCTCTCTTTCCTCCCAGGCGGGGCCACCTCCAGGGCGCTGGGCCCCGCCTGGATGATTGGTGACGGGAGTGATGCTGTATGAGGCAGAGGGCACCTCGTGGCTGTCCCCGAAGCATGAATTATCAAGAGACGCCGACAGCAGGCTCCATTCTCGTCTCTTCATTGACCCCAGCGGAGCTGATGTTGTGGACGTGAGCATAGTGATGGTGGGCGTGGGGGCCTGGCCACCACCTGGGCCGAGTACCACGAGCCTGTCGCCATCTAAGCAGGCTGGGAAAGAGCGGCAGGGTAGCCAGGGCAGGGTGCTCCCCTGCAGCATGAGTGCAGAGACGGTGGCGCCCCAGTGGCCCCTCCTGGTGCTGGCTGCAGGAGGGAGGGACAGAATGCCAGCCAGCCAGCCGAGGAGGATGGAAGCACCTGACTGCTTCAGGATGAAATAGAGGCCAAAACTGCAGCCCTCAGCCAGAGGGAATGGGGGGGGGCGAGGGGGGGTGTTCCTGATTTTAAATGAGGAAAACATCATTTTCAATATTCAAAAGTTATGTGGGGTATAATGAAGGAATCAGTAGCTGATTTTCAAATGATGGGTGACTTTTAAAATAAAAAGCCAAGTTCTCAAAAAGGGCCACTCGAAATATTTTCCTTTTTGGAAGCCTAATTTAAAAGAAACACCTCTATTAAAATTGTAATCAGATACAGCTTATGATGAATAAGTAAATCTTATTGGATCTTTAAAATATAGCAATTTAGATGCCATGATAAATTATTTTCGAAAACCACAATATAATGTGTGCAACGTAAAATTTATTACTGGCATTACACAACCATTCAATGGCATATGGTTTGAAGATTTCCTTTATAACTTTATTTTACCAGAAAAAAAATTGATTCTGCAGTTGGTAGAAAAATATAATGTTTAAATGTTTGTTTGTATCAAAAATAGAATCTATATTTGTATATATATGAAAGGCATCTAGGTTTATCTTTAACCAGGTTGATGTAAATATGTTATAAAGATAAAGAAACAAATTAAATAGAGAAAAGAACAAATATATTTGTGTATACAGTACACACAAATATACCAAGGTCAGGATTTTTTGGCTATGTTGATGTAAATATATTATAAAGATAAAGAAACAAATTAAATAGAGAAAAGAACAAAAATATTTGTGCATAAGGTACGTGCGAATATACCAAGGTCAGGATTTTTTGGCTACGTGATATATACAGCTTCGTGGAAGGAAACTAAATGACATTGCTGAAGCCCATTCCTGTGAAAATAGTACTTACAACTGTTACACAGTAGTCACTATACATTAATCCCTGTTCACATCAGTTAATTACATCACCCTTTAAGACAGACATGTAATGTAATTAGGGATTTGAACAGTTCACAGCCAGATCACTTAAAGTAACATTGTTAATGGGCTCTGGAAGTTCTCCCTTTAATGTTGCCAGTGTTATAACTTCTAATTACCTTAATAATTAGGGCTCTGTCACTCCCGATCGAGGTAACAGGCCCTAACACTAATGGGCATTAGCCGTCTCGTGTGAGGCGTGTTTTGATGTTCTCATCCAGTTGCTTAGGGTCGCAGGAGTGATTTGCCCTTGGAAACCTGGCGGTTGCTATGCAGTGGCCCGGGCGCCCTCACCGCCTCCTCCACGCGGCCTTCCCCACTGCTGTTCTCAGTCAGAGGGGTGGATAAACTGCATTCACTGGGAACTACTCGTGAAAGGTAAATGTGGCACCTACGGATGGAATTTTCTGAATTTAAATTGCCCCTGTTGCTCGTACTACAAAATAACAGCATAAACTTGGATGTCAAATCAACTGGAATGAAAATTAAAAGGCATCAAATGTTCCTTCATGCTCAGCTGAGATCTGCTGCTAATTGGCAGAAATGAGGGATTGAAAGTAGATGGGGGAAAGGAAGGCTTGCAGCTCTGTGGAGAGTTGTGTGAGTCTGCAGGCTGGGGGAGGGCTGTGCGTGGGTGCAGAGGGTAGAGGATCCTGTGGGGGGGTGTGGGGAATGGGGAGCCTCCCGTGGGGTGTGAAGAATGGAGGAAAGCGCCGCAGGGCGTGTGGGATGGTAGAGGATCATGCGTGGGGGGTGGGCCAGGAGTTGCTGTGCCAGATGAAAAGGCATACTGAGTCACTGAGGCAATTGACTTGGGGTCTATTCACACGCTTCACTGGGGTATTCCCTAATGTTTCAGAAGGCAGTCAGGAGAAATTGAGTTAATGCTTCCTAGCACAACTAGGATACTGTGTAACAAGAACTCTGAGTGGAACCCAGTGGTATATGGTCCAACTCCAAAGATCCAGTCCACAGAGGAAATGCCCTCTCTCTCGTAGCTGTCATCCTTGTACAGACTGCTCAGCGTCCCCACGTCTCCCCAGATAGACACCCTCAGGGCCAGTCTTGCCCAAGCTTTGTCAAGAGACAGCGTGGGAGGGCAGCTGCTCCTTCCAGAGCATGATGGATCCCATTGCCCGAGCCTCAATGGATCCCATCACTTAAGCCTGGATAGATCCTATCACCTGATCCCAGGTGGATCTCATCACCTGATCCTGCATACATCCTATCACCTGAACCTCATGGATTCCATCCCCTGACTATGAGTAGATCCCATCAGTTGGTCCTGGATGGATCCCATTGCTTAAGCCTGGATAGATCCTATCACCTGATCCTAGGTGCATCTCATCACCTGATCCTGGATACATCCTATCTCCTGAACCTCTATGGATCACATCCCCTGACTATGAGTAGATCCCATCAGTTGATCTTGGATGGATCCCATCCCTGTATCCTGAATGGATCTCATTACTTGATCCTGAATGGATTCCATCATACAGACATGGAAAATCTATGAAATGCCTGCAGCATGTCGCCTGTGGGTCACACACTCGCTGTGTCATCCGACTTTATCTGCACAGTGGTCCCGCAAGATAAGCAGCCCATTCTCATTTTCCATTTGTGCGAAGTGGTGCTTGAAATCACATCCCGCTTGCCCAGATGCTATTATGTGACATATGTGTGCCTAGAAATCATGGCAGTGTGTGAATCACGCGACAAACCCCACAGAGCCTGAGGAAGAAAAGATAACGAGATGATATCAATGTGGGAGTGACCAGCTAATCATCAGAAATGGGCACTTTTGAATCTGGGAAAAGGACTGGAAAGTCCAAAGTGGGTTCTTAAGAGAGCTACATTTAGTGGGGGACACAAGGACTTAGTGAGGAGAGAACCAGAGCCTCCAATGGAGTCTTCCATTCTTCCCACACTTCATGCTATGCCCCACCACTGACTATGCCACCCAGGGGGCGGGGACCCGGCTCTGAAGTGGACAAAGCTATGTTAGGCCTGGTCTCCCCTCATAAGGGCTCCCGAGAGGGGAGGGAGAGAGAACACAGCCCTGAGAGAGTAGCAACATCCAGACGCGAGACAAGAACGAGCGGCGTGAAGCAGGCACAGACCCCTCAAGAAGCCTGTGGAGAGAAAAGCTTTTCCTGGGGACGGGCCCGAAGGCTTCTGGGGGGGGCGGCTGGGGTTGATTTCCAAGGCAGAGAGCTCGGAAGACACCAGGTCAGGGGACCGGGATGGGATGAGTAGGGAAGAAGAGGGGAATTGAAAAGCCAGGACCTTGGGGTTTCCAGCAGATCACTGCATGGTGAGAGGTCCAAACTTAAGGGAGGAGGAAGGCCATGGGCGCAGGGGAGGGGCCTCCGCCCAGTCATAACCCAGTTACCCATTACCACAGCAGCAGCGGGGAGTGGAGGAGAGACACGGGGCCTGAGCAGATGGAGATGTTAGTGAGACGTTACGGTCCTGTTGTGGAGGCACCTTCATGAGCGAAGCGCCACAGATCTTCCGGATGTAGTTCCTGCGTGTGGGGTTGGCGGTACCCTGCGTTAAGTCCCCACTCCCATTCTTATGTAAAAGCTCTAACCTCCTGTGCCTCAGGATGTGACCTTGTGAGGAGACAGGGTCACTGCAGATGGAAAAAGAAGAGGTCAGGCTGGAGTAGGTGACCTTTACTCGCTGTGACCAGTGTCCTTATTTGTTGTTGTTAGGTGCCTTTGAGTCAGGTCTGACTCACAGCGACCTTCACAGGGTTTTCCATGGCTGATTGTTTCGGGATTGCTTCAGGAGGGGATTGCCACATCCTTCTCCTGTTTCTGCGGTGCTGGGGATTGAACCTGGGTCCTCGCAGAGTGTGGAGCAGCGCTCTGCCCACGGAGCCCAACCCCAGCCCATGGTGGTCTTATCAGGAGGGGAAATCTGGATGCAGAGATAGACACACAACAAGGAAAGGTGGTGTAAGGCCATGGGAGATGGGCATCGACCCCACGGGAGGGAGAGGGGTCCCCAATAGATCCTGCCCTCATGGCCCAGGTGCCACCCTGCGGAGCCTGGAGAGCTGTCCTTGCTGCCTCGAGGTCTATGGAGAAGACCCCCGCAGGCGGGAAGCCCACCCAGAGCGGGATGCTCAGGAGCCCGTGCTCCAGAGAGAGGAAAGGGGCAGGACAGCCATGCCTGGACAGGCTGTGTCAGCCCCACAACAAGGACACGGCCCAGGCTGGGCCGGGGCAGGACAGACACTTGGACTTTGTTCCGTAATAGAGGTGGAGCCCCCAAGTTCTGCAAAGACAGAGCCAAGGCTGCATGATCCAGGGCGGCGGGGCAGCATCAGCAGGCAGGCTTGGGAGAGGGGAGGGACCCAGGCGGCTGGGACACTGGCGTCTACAGCCTGCGTGGTGGGGCCCAGGGAGTCAGGCCAGTCCCGTGAGCCTGGATCCTGTGGGAGAGCTTCCCGCAGCACTGGGCCGTGGAACCAAGCCCGGGCTCCCACCTCCCCTGAAGGCACCCTGCAGCATGGACGCGAGGGAGCAGAGGATTCTACAGCCTGCAAGGCCGCCTTGTCTGCTTATTGGCAGACCTTTCCCATGTTTGTATGATGGGATCCATTCAGGATCAAGTAATGAGATCCATTGAGGATCAAGCGATGGATCCATCCAGGATCAACTGATGGGATCTACTCATAGTCAGGGGATGGGAATCCATTGAGGTTCAGGTGATAGGATGTATTCAGGATCAGGTGATCCTGAATACATCTGCAGCCCACAGGGCCACCTCATCTGCTCATTGGCAGACCTACAATCAGGAAGGTGCTTCCCATGGGCAAAGATCCCCCTGGATCTCAGATTTCTATTAAGGGGAGGGATCCAGGGTGCACCGAGGCTACCTCCCTGGGTGGTGTGTACCCACAAGAGCTTTCCAGCACTCTCAGAAGCCAATGGCTTCTTGACCCTTCTTCCACCATGGCTTCCCCCTTCAGTTCATTGTTAAACTCTTGCTGTGGGTGAGACACCTCGTCTGCACCCTCACGGGGACCCTAGACTCTTCGCATGTGACACTTCCACCTTTGGAGGCTGGTGTGGAGGCTTCCCCGAGGCTCCGCATGGGTGGGAAGGCGGCCTCCCCCAACAAATGAGGCCGCCATGCCTTTGGACTGCCAAGGAGGAACTCACATGATTGGGGGTTTCATGGCATAAAAAAGAGTTCGACAAGTACGTCAACTAGGACACAGTGACAGCTGTTCACATTACGAGAGGATTCTCCGCTTGAAAAAGTTTCACAGAGTTAAAAAAAGGCAGCGTTGCCTAAAAACCAGGGCTGTGGCAGGAAGCAGACATGCAGCCCAGGCCACTCTCTCATGGTTCTGCGATGCTCCCAAAGGCCACATTCCAAACAGGGAGCATGATGGGAACATTCGGGCGCCGCCTTCTCGTCACTCTGGTCAGGTGCAGGTGAGGGCGATGAAGGTGACTTGGAAGCAGCTGTGCCTCCCGGGATCTTTGGGGGTGATGTACCTTTGCAGTTACACGTACTCAGGGGGGTGTAGGGGGGACTTTAGAGGGGGACGAGGGCTGGCTTGCTGCTCACTGTGAGTAAACATGGGCCTGGCTCTCCAGAAACCATCAACTCACCTGCGACCACTGCTCAGTCCTGGAGTTCATCAACATGGGGGGGGGGGTGGCTAACTGCTTTTAGAACCGTCACAATCTATGTCTGCTAGTGATTTCTAATGCCTTTGTAGTTCAGAAGATTCCAGGCATTGGGTAAAGATATGCGTTTAATTTTCTTGTGGTTTGGATGTGAAGGAAAGAAAATACCCAGTGTATTGAGAGGTGCAATGGGAGCCTGAACTGTCAAGCTTGGTTGCTGATAAGACAAGTTCAGTGCTCATTATCTTGTACAATCTGAGCTTCCTTTCTGTTTGAAAGGCTCACATGGAGACCGGGCATGGTGGCACACACCTCTAATTCCAGTGACCCTGGAGGCAGAGGATCACGAGTTCAAGGCCAGAGGCAGCCTGTGTAACTTAGTGAGACCTTGACTCAAAATTTTAAAAATAATTTAAAAATGGGATGAGGTTGCAATTGAGAGGTAGAACACTTGTGAAGTATATGCAAGACTATGGATTCAACCCTCAACCACAAATAAATAAACAAACAAACAAATAAGTAAATAAAATTAAAAAGATTCACATTAGGAATATCTAAAGGGGCTTCCAGTTTAAGATGGTGGATTGAAGGCAGCCTCAGAGTGGCGTGGTAAAACAAAGGAGTCAGAATCGGAAGGATTGGAGGCTTTTCCATAGAGAAAAGGTCTGGAGAAGCACAGTATCCGCAATGGAGACTATTGGTTGGTCCTAGATCGCAGAACGGAGCTGAACAGCCAGAATGACTGACCAAGACACATCTCCAGCTGGGGCTTCCAGTGGGCCAGGGGAAATGGAGCCCTCATCCAAAGAGTACAGGGATAATTCCAAGTGGGAGCCTAGCACTTGGATCTGCCCCTGAGCATAGCCCTGGCAACCCACCAACATCCTGCTGACAAAGCACTGGCAGCACTTTTCACATAGAGAGCCTGGTGAGTGAGTCCTGGGGACAAGAAGTGTGGTCAGTGCCAGCAACACAATCCTCCGTCTCCCTGTGCCGGAGGTGCTGGTTGCACAGTTTGTGATAGTATGGTGTGGCATGTGTTCCCTGTGGAAATGCAGGCCTCAGATCTACTGGGGGTGACACACCATCATCCTGCCCTCTGCAGTGTGGGATCAGTGAATGAGCCTCCAAGTCAGGATGTGCTAGTGAGGGTGGCATCAGCGACTCACCCTGCCACCATCTGCCGCCCTGGTTTGGGCTGCACAGTCTAAGGAGTGACCTGTGTGTGTGCTCACTCTGTGGGGAAGCATAAACCTCAGAATGATTTGGGGTGATGTCACCCTGCTAGTGCTGCACTGGTGGTGCACCCCACAGGGCAGGTTACAGAGTACACCCTGAAACCTGGCCAAGCCAGAGACAGCGGCACAGACATCCTGCCATCATCCCCACCAGAGAAACATGGCTTAGGCTGTGGGCCAATTGGGGGCTGGGATCATAGGGGATGGGGAGAAACTGAGGGAGAAGTGCTGAATGCAGAGTTTGCAGCAGGACCTAGGTACTGGACACTGAGGCTGCAAACTATGGGGTGGGGAAGGGAAAGAGAAGCACCAGTGACTCAGCAACACCAAAACTCAAGGAAACATCAGGGGGAGAATCTCTTTACACATGGAGAATGTGGTACCTAGCATCCAGACCAAGCAATAGAAAAGCCTCAGTAAAAAAAAAAACCCACAAAACATGAAAGGACATGCTGGATGAGAAGATCCTATAGACCAAAGGACCTCAACAGATAACATCAGGGAAACTGATTCCTGGAAATGCCTGAAGGAGAATTCAGAACCCTGTTTAAAAATATGCTAAAAGACCTCAAAGATACCAGCAAGAAATCAATTGATTCACTAGACAAAAAGATGAAAATAAGATCACTGAAACTGAACAAAAAGTAGAAGGTACTATTTAGTGACATGCCAAGATAGAGAAAATGATGAAACGATATCAACAAGATTTTCAAGAGATTTCTGACAAAATGAGAAAATTAAACCTAAGAATTCAGGGAGTCCATGAAGGAGCAGAAAACAGTGTGAGAGGATCAAGAAATGTATTCAAAGAGATATTAGATGAAAATTTCCCAAACCAAAGGCAAGAGCTGGATACCTATATAACTGAATCAATCAGAACCCCAAACAGAGTAGACCAAAACAGATCCTCTCCATGACACATTATAATTGGAATACTAAATACAGAGTGCAAAGAAGCTATTTTGAAAGCTGCAAGGGAGAAATGCCAAATCACCTACAAAGGAAAACCCATCAGAATAATAGCAGGCTTCTCAACAACATTAAAGGCAAGGAAAGCTTGGACAGACATCATCCAAAGATGTCCCCCTCCTACCCAATTTCCCCAAAAGAAAGAAAGAAAAAGCCAGAATTTTAAAAAATTAGCAATGAGAATGAAATCATAACTATCAATACCAACAAAATCCAGAAAATCAGGAAATACTTTGAGAAATTGTATGCACCCCAAAATGAAAATATAAAAGAAATGGATAAATTTATTAACACATATAACTTACCAAAATCAAGCCTGAAGGATATAAATAATCTAAACAGACCCATTATATACACCAAAATAGAGAAGATAATAAAAACCCTCCCAACAACGAAAAGCTCAGGCCCTGATGGGTTCATAGTAGAATTCTATCAAACCTTTAAAGAAGAATTAATACCTATTCTCCTCAAACTATTTCAAAAAATAGAAAAGGAAGGAGCATTCCCAAACTTATTCTATGAAACCATGATCACCCTGATGTGAAAACTGGGCAAGGACACTTTTTTTTTTTCTTTTGGTTGTACTGGGGGTCGAACCCAGGGCCTCACACTTGCATGCTCTGCAAGTGCTGGACCACTGAGCTGCACCCCATGCCCAATAGTTTACTTTTTTGAGACAGGGTCTCGCTAAGTTATGCAGACTGCCTCTGGTCTCAAACTTGCTATCCTCCTGCCTCCGCCTCCCAGGCAAGGACACTTCTAAGAAAGAAAACTATAGACCAATTTCCCTGATGAACACAGGTACAAAATTTGTCAACAAAATCCTGGCAAATTGAATTCAGCAACACATAAAAAAGATCATACACCATGATCAAGTGGGCTCATTCCACAGATGCAAGGCTGGTTCAACATATGAAAATCAGTCAGTATAATTCAACATATCAAGATACTTGCAAACAGAAATCACATGATCATCTTGATTGATGTTGAGAAAGCCTTTGACAATGTGCAATACCCTTTCAGGATAAAAACCCTGGAGAGATAGGGCATAATAGAGAAATACCTCAACCCAGCTATATGACTACTGGGAATATACCCAAAGGGAGACAAGTCATCATACCACAGAGACGCCTGCATCACCATACTGAATGTAGCACTCTTCACAATAGCAAGGATATGGAACCAACCAAGATGCTCATCAACAAAATGGATAAAAAGTACATATACACAATGGAACACTACTCAGTAATAAAAAAAGAAATAATGTCATTTTCAGAGAAATGGATGGAACTGGAGAATATCATCTTAAATGAATGAACACAAGCTCAAAAAGAGAAATACCATATGTTCTCACTCATATGTGGGAGCTGAATCTTACTTAAAGGAAGAAAAAATCCTATCCATAATTTGATATATAAGAATGCACAGTTAAACTTAGAGAAGGAGGGACAATATAAAAAGTAGAAAGAAGGAGGGAGGGAACTAGCAAAGGGAAGCAAAGCTTGCAGAAGGTGGGATGGGAAGGAAAATCAATATAGAGGGATAAAAGAGGAGAGCATAATCTTAATGTAAATGATGCAACTTCATGAGGACATGAGAAAAATGGGGGAATATAACCCAAATATGCATATGAGTTTTACTACTATTAGTCAAAAGTTTCCATAAACTGCATAAGGTGATAAAAGTATAACCAAAAGTGGTCTAATAATTGCGTAATGGAAAAAGCCAATGCTGTATTACTCTGTACCCCACCGACATTTACCAATAAAGGGAGAAAAAGAGACTACCTAAAACAAATATGTAAACTGTCATCAGTCTTGAACATTTGTTCTGAGAATAGCCAGGAAACCTGAGTCTTCATCTTGGAGACTTACTTTGCTTATAACGTGTAGTTTTTCTTAAAGAAAGACTTTGACAGTAAGTGCCAGTGATAATCTCTTTCTCTGCCACTGGTTTTTGTCCCAGCTTACTGTTCCCAGTCCTAAGACTCATTTGGGAACCCAAAGGTCACCGTGAGACCCCCAGGGAAGCCCTGCATCTGTGCCAGGGTGCACGGTAGTCTCTCTGTCGGTGGTCAGTCAGCAGATCTGCAAAGAACTTATGGAGCCTGTGTTTGGGTAGTGGATTGGGAGGCTACAGCTGGATTGCCACTGTGGGTACCAATAATAGCCATTCAGAACAGGAGAAAAATGATGGGGCTCCTTTTAATTCTTTTCTTAACCCACAGAGGTTTTTCTTCTTTTATGGGAAAAAAAGGATGACACTGTCCTGACAGGTACTTGCCTAGTTGATCGCATACAAGGTACTTCATCCTTGGTAGAGGCGCACATTTAGGGAGGATTTACTCTGAGCAGTCCCTGTGTCAACTTTATGGCAAGTGCCACCTCATCATATCCTGCCTGCATCACTGGGACATGGGTGCTATTTCATACCATGACACATGTGGGAGAAAGGGACGCAGGACACTATGTGACTCGCTAAGGTAACAGGGGCAGAAACATCAACGCCAAAATTCTGAGCTGCCCAGTGGAAGATGATGTGGCCCCGTGGTGCAGACTGTTCTGCACTGGCACTTACACGCTTTCCCTCTTCAATCAGATTATAAATCGTCTATGTCGAGTCTTCACATACATATTATAGAGACAGGTGTTTTCATGAATGAGGGACTTGGTTGAATCCCCAAATGACCCTATTTGACGTGCTATAGAATCAATTTCTTTTTTAGGTAAGTAAAGATACAAAGATCGCAAACATACAGATGCAGGGCTTCCCTGGGGGGACTACAGTCTCTGAGGTCCCGAGTTCAATTCCCAGCACTGCAAAAATGGGAGAAGGAGCTGGCAATCCACTCCCAAGGCAATCTGGAAACAGCCATTGAAAACCCTATGAGGGTCGCTATGAGTCAGATACCGACTTGACGGCACCTAACAACAACAACGCCTGCAGCTGTAGCCCTGCGGCATCCGATCCCGTCAGATCTCAGAAGCTAAGCAGGGTCGGGCCTGGTTAGTACCTGGATGGGAGACCACCTGGGAACACCAGGTGCTGTAGGCTTGGGAGAAGGACCTGGTACTCCCTCTCAAAAATTAATCTGCCATTGAAAACCCCATGAACAGCAGAGAAGCACTGACAATGGTGTTTCCCCTGTTGTACAGAGGGTTGCTATGAGTTGGATACTGACTCGATGGCACCTAACAACAACAACAACAACACATATTATAAGCAAAGTAAGTCTCCAAGATGAAGACTCGGGTTTCCTGGCTATTCTCAGTACAAACGTTCAAGACTGATGACAGTTTACATGTTTGTTTTAGGTAGTCTCTTTTTCTCCCTTTATTGGTAAATGTCGGTGGGGTACAGAGTAATACAGCATTGGCTTTTTCCATTATGCAACTATTATACCGCTTTTGGTTACACTTTTATCACCTTATGTGATTTATGGAAACTTTTGACTAATAAAAAATTCATATGCATACTCGGGTTATATTTCCGCCATTTTTCTCATGTCCTCATGAAGTCGCATCATTTACATACAGAGTAGAAAACGGCGTAGGAATGTGGGACGATGTCCTCGCAGAGTGCGTTTTGGTATACACAGACCGTGGAGCGGGGTCTTCATCGTCTTCACTCAAGACGAGAGAGTAATTACTGCACACATTGAAGCCCGCGGGGCCATAGAGAATGACTAAACTCAGCAAGCTGAGAATAAATCGAAGCCCACTGTGCTGTTGGATATTTTTCTTCTGCTCATTATTTTCAGAAGGGCGCTTGGGTTCTAGAGAATAACTATAAAATTCCATTACAGGGGGCTGAGCTTGCTCTGTTCTGAAGGACTTTGGCTCTGACAGGCATGGAGGGAGGAAGAGTCAGGAGTCCAGGTGCTGTTCTCTCAGAAGGCTGTGCCGCCAGCATTGTAGCCTGGGGACAAAGTACTAGAAAACGCAGTTGTGAATGCCAAAGAAGGCGATCCTAGATGCATTGTGCTGTCTGATGACCTCTGGCTTCCTGGAAAAGGACCCTCAAGTGGTCTCACAGCATCGCAAGGAGACCTGACCCCAAGGCACCAGCATTATCCCTAAGAGGTGCTTGCCAAAGAGCAAACTGGCAGAAGCTTCCAGAGGCAGCGCCCATTTTTAACGGAGCCTATCAGGTTCTGGAGAATGAGCGCATAACCCTCCCCAGGGCTCCGGATTAAACGAGGACTTTAATAATTGCTCTAATTACGTCTATTGTGATTTACCTGTGAATCTACATCAAACAAACATATCGCAATTATCACACTTCCATCAATCCACTAGTTCTAGGAAAACTGATTGTCATTATTTCCCTCTTATACAGTTTGCTTGTAAAACAAGACCGATGATAAAAACTGATTTTGCTTCGTGGTAAACATGTTTCGCACCCGATGACGCAATCTCCCATTACACGTGACGTTCAGCGTGCTGACGATGCTGAGAGCTGCAGTGGCGCTGTTTGCCCTGGAGTTCGTAACCGCCCACAGATCCTGCAGGTAATAGGGATGCCGAGCACACTAGCATTCAGCACGCCCTCTGCCTTACCCTCCGTCCCGACAACGGTAGACCCCTGCGGTCTGGTCTACCTTCAGGGATCGCTTCTAGAAAATGCCTAAAGGGACTACTCTTCACCAAAGCTAAAACGTGAGGGGTGCTGTGTGTGTGAGTATAGCCAGGGACCTTGAAATGCCACCCCAAATTTCTCTTCCATTCACTCCACCACTGTCTGAAGGGGATGTCACAGTGCTGACAGTGGGAGTCACCATGTCTAAAGTGGGTGCCACTGTGTCAGAAGTGGGCACCTCCGTGTCTAAGGTGAATGTCACTCTGTGTACAGTGGATGTCAGTAGGCTATAGTGGATATCACCATGCCCACAGTGGGTGTCACCATGCTATAGTGGGCATCACTATAGTGGATGGCACTGTACTAAGGGGGTGTCACCGTCCCTCAGAGGGTGTCACTATGCTGCAGGGCCTCCACAGCTTACTGCGAGTGGTCCGTTTAAGCAAAGTTCCCCCATCAGTGTCAGAGAGCATTAATGGCACCTCCTTGGAAGAGTCAAGGTGTGAATTAAAGGAGAGACCACAGCGCGTCCCATACCTGCTGAATTGTCACGAGCAGCAACCGTGCTGTGGACAGTGCCCATCCCCAGCCCTTTCCTGGGTGGTGATCGGAGGCTGTCAGAGAACGGAGGGCGAGACTCCCTGTGTTGGACAAGAGGCGCCGCACTGTCCACCACAGAGGACAGACGACAGCTGTGAAGAGCTCGCCATGTGGACTCTCCACTTGCAGGGTCAGGGGCTGCTAGAATGAGGGTGCACTTGGCCCCTGGTCCCCCAGCCCCACAGTGGAAACTGAGTTGGCTATACCCACTCTTTGTGGGGAATTTTTCCATGGGCTAGACTCATGCTAGGGTAAGCTTATTTATTTATTTTTTGTACTGGGTTTGAACTCAGGGCCTCGCGCCTGCATGCTCTACAAGTGCTAGACCACTGAGCTGCACCCTCAGCCCATTTTTTTTTACTTTTTGAGAGAGGGTCTCGCTAGGTTACACAGACTGCCTCTGGTCTCAAACTTGCGGTCCTCCTGCCTAACCTCCCAAGCTGCTGGGATTACAGGCGTGTGCCACCGAGCCCAGTGGGTAAGTTTTTTATTCAACTTTTCTAATTTAATTTTTCGACATACAAGAATCTGTACATAACTAACGCACGTTACTTGTTGAGCTTGGAGATAAATACGTTGTTGTTGTTAGGTGCCGTCGAGTCGGTATCCGACTCATAGCGACCCTCATAGGGTTTTCAATGGCTGAGTGCTTCGGGATTGCCTTGGGAGTGGATTGCCAGGCCCTTCTCCCATTTATGTGGTGCTGGGAGTTGAACTCGGGACATCAGAGACTGCAGCACAGCGCTCTACCAACTGAGCTAAATCCCAGCCCCGGAGATAAATATAGACCTGGGAAAACCATCAGCACAGGTTCCTCCACAATGCTATCCAGGACCTCTAAAGATTGCCCTTGCTCTTATCATCATTATCATTATCATTATTATTAGAATACTGCCCAGGAGAACCACCATCTTGGCACATTCTAAATACGAAGCCTTGTTAGCTGTAGGGAGAGGCTGCACAGTACAGGTCTGGAGTTTCTATCTCTTGGGTACCTGAAGCTTTGTTCTCTTTACCTAATTCTTCCCCTTTACCTCTCGCCAGCCTCTGGCAGCCACCATGCCACTCTTTGCTTTGATGAGTTTGACTATCTCAGACTTCTCAAAACGGACACCATGAAGTTCTTCCTGTCTAACTTATTTCACTGAGCACAATTTCCTCCAGGTCCTACTGTATTGTTGCAAAGGACAAGACTGCCTTCTTTTGAAGGCTGAATAGTATTCTGTCATGCGCACATGCCACATTTTCTTTGTCCATCCATCCATCCATCCACCCATCCATCCATCAATGGAGTCCTGGTTGTTTCCATTTCTTGGCTGTTGTGAATACTGCTGCAATAAACATGGGAGTGCAGATGTCTCTTCAATACCGCAATTTCAATTCCTTTGGATAGATGGTCAGAATTTGGATTGCTGGGTAATATGGGTGGCTTGAGGACCATCCATACTGATTTCCATAATCACTATACTAACTTACATTCCCATCAACAGGGCTCCAGGAGGCCCTCTTCTCCACATTCTTTTGCCATTTTTGCTGAAGTGAGGTGATATCTCAAAGCATTTTTAAAAACAATGGTTTTGTGTATTTAAGATGTACAATGAGGTATTTTGATATACATAGTGAAATGATTATGGCAGGAAGCTTAGTTTTATTGATTTTTCTATTTTCTATTTCCTTTATTTCCGCTGTACCCTTTGTTATTTCTTTCCTTCTGCTAATTTTGGATTTATTTTGTTGTTGTTTCTCTGGTTCCTTGAGGATATTCTCTTTTTGATTTGTGCATTCATTGCTATAAACTTCCCTCTTGGTATGGCTTTTGCTGCATCTCACAGATTTCTATGTTGTGGTCAGGCTAAGTTTTGATGTAGCTTAGTTGCTAGGAAAATTTTGGGTGATGGGCTCCAGGGAAGGCAGGCAGGCAGACTGGGACTGGGGTTCTGGAGTTCTCAGAGCATCAGGTGCCCAGCAGCAGACCCTTCTCTGCCCAGTCCTGAAGCCTACCACCTTGGGCCGGGTGTTGGAGGCCATGCCCCTCCCCTGAAGCTGGGATTCTTACCCGGCCTTGGATTAGTCTTCCCCGGAGCCCTTGTGGAAATGTGGAGCTGGCTCCATCCAGGTGGACTGGCTCCTGGTCTGGGGCAGACCACGCTGACTGCTGGGAAGCTCCTTAGGCTTCTGTGTGCTGAGGACCGCAGTCCTGGTGTTTGCACTAATGCAAGGCTAAAGTCATGGTGGTTCTCAGGACCAGTCCATTGTCCATGTCGTCTGGATTCCAGGCATCCTGTGCCTGGCCCAGCCTCCATCCCATCCCACTGAGATCCCCTGCCCCATGGTGAGTTTGCCTCTTAGTGGAGGAGCCGTGTGACGAAAACCATCAAGTGTCATGATGACATAAAGCTGGGTCACTCCTGGCCCGGGTCCAGTGATGAGCCTCATGCTTGGGCAGCTCTGGGCTACACAGAAGGCACCAGGAAACCATCAGGTGTGGTGATTTCTCCTGCAGGGATTTGAACCCATAAAAATTTGGGTTGAGGTTCTGGTGCCATATGTTAAAATTTAGAGGGCTCAGGCTCGGGGTTAAAATTGTAATCCTGTGTGTAGACAAATAAAACATTTTTCAATTTTTTTCCAACTTTTAGACAGCTAATGATACAAAAAAGCAAACCAAAACAAGACAAAAAATGTTGAAAGCTAGACCTGAACCCTATTTTTCACTGAGTTTTAAAAACGGTTGAACCAGAATGGGTTCAAGGTTCGGGTCTGAGTTCAGTTTGAACCCTGTTATCCACAGGTAGGAATGAAACCTGAATCTGAACCCCTTAAAGTTCAACATATTGAACCTGCTCCCAAACCTGAACCCAGTTCTTCATGGGTTCGAAGCCCTGCTCTCCGGTCTCTTTGTGACAGTCACCATTTCTGTGCAAAATGTTATCAGCCCTTTCATGGGTACAAATGCATTTCCCAAAAAGGAGACACCAAAATCCCAAGCCCAGCACTTCAGGATGTGGCCCCATTTGGAAACAGGTCTTTGCCGGCATCATTAGTTCAGATGAGGTCACATTGGTGAGGGTGACACTTTCAAGTCTGGGGGCATTCGGACCAAGAGACTATGCAGGGAGAACAGCATGTTTAGACCAGGGCTGAGAAGGGGAGATGTGTCCACAATTGCAGAGGTGGGGAAGAGGCCTGGGAGCCGTCCTGCCCCAGGAGGAATGGCCTCCTCCAGCTGGGACATCTGCCTCCAGAAATGCCAGGGACCAGGTTTCTGCTGCGCAAGCCACGCAGTGTACGGACTTGGTACAGCAGCCAGAGAAAACCCAAGCTGGCTCCCACCTGCCAGTCTCTCAGGGCTACCATTTAACTCTCCATCAGTGTGACTGTGATGTCTTCATTAGCAATGGCTGGAAGACACTCCGATCTTGCGTCCTGTGACCCAGGAACTGCTGGTCAAACCCGTGCTCAGAGCCAGCTCATCCTTTCTGTCGTTGTGAGCTTGGGGGCACAGAGTCTGCCATGCTAGCATAGGACGACCCTGTCCACATGCAGCGGGCTGACTGCCAGCTCACGGCAGGAGTGGCCAGCCCTTCCCAGGCTCCTGTGACCTGTGGACACTGTCCGTGCCACTAGGGTACCTCAGTGGATCTGAGGATGCGTCCCATCAGAGACTGGGTGGGATGCTAGGAGTCCAATGGGGTCTGCGGGATAGGTGACAGAGGGTCTGGGGACAAACAGCTGTGCTTGCTGGAGAAGGCAGCGGAAGCGCGAGCACTGCCACCCGCTGACACTTCTCTCCTCTTCTGCCCTGTGCCCCTCTAATGCTTCTCTGTCCCTTGTCTTCATTCCCACCTTCAGGCCCACGGGACCCTGTACCTTCCACATTACGCTTCTGTGGGTCATTTATGTCTGGGCGCTTGCTTGCTCTAATGGCCTCTCCCCTGACCTCCACAGAACACCAGGAAGTTGCTTCGACACAGAACTGCTGGCCAGGTGCGTGCTGGCCAGCCAGGCTCTTTTGCCTCCCCCCAAGTACCCTCTGTAGAAATCCTTCAGGTTCACAACCCTGAACCGGCCAGTGATGAGAACTGTGAGTTAGCACAGGGATTCACCAAAAATACAGATCCGTACATGAAGCATTGCTTTTGCAGTACTCAGGGCCCTTGCACGGACTTCGCAAGTGCTCTACCACTGAGCTGCACCGCAGCCTCTTCTTAAATTGTTTATCTTGAGAGAGGATCTCGCTAAATTATGCAGGCTGCCTCTGCCCTTGAACTTGTGATGCTCCTTACCTCCCAAGTTGCTGGGATCACAGGGGTGCACAGCCACACCCAGCCAGACAGAGACCTGAGTTGCCAACTCTGCCTTCTGGATGGTTCTAGCCTCTTTTCCTTCTTTTTCTTATCTTTTTTCTTTTTTTTTTTCTTTCTCGTGGTGCCAGGGATTAAACCCAGGGCCTTGTGCCTGTTAGGCAAGCTCTCTACCACTGAGCTCCCTCTCCAGCCGCACATGAGGCTGTGCATCTTTTGACATCAGGCCAGCATCTCTTTCGGTTAGGGCTGCTGACTGGCTTACAGAGTCCTCCTTGCTGCATAACTGACACATATCCACAATGCTTCTGCTAGGTATCCTTAAAGCGGAACAATTAAAAGCACTTTTGAAGCAATCTGACCATAGCATCTTAGCTTTCAATGACTTTCCCCAATAGTTTACAGTGCTGTCTGTTAGGTACACTTGAGTTGGGTCTGACTTAAAGGGACCCTATGTACAACAGAACAAAAGAGGCCATCTCTGACAGTGCGTATCTGCTATCCATAGGATTTCAATGGCTGATTATTTCAGAAGGGGGCTGCCCGGTCCTGTCCCCACTTTTTTGTGTGTGTGTGTGGTGCTGGGGACCAAACCCAGAGCCTCAGAGTGCGTGGAGCAGCACTCTACCAACTGAGCTAAACCCCAGCCCTACTGTCCTACGAGGGCTGGGATTTAGCTCAGTTGGTAGAGCGCTGCTCTGCAGTCTCTGAGGTCCTGGGTTCAATTCCCAGCACCTCAAAAAAATGGGAGAAGAACGTGGCAATCTACTCCCGAGGTAATCCCGAAACAGGCAGCCATTGAAAACCCTATGAGGGTCGCTATGAGTCGGACACGACTCGATGGCACCTAACAACAACACAACAACAGTCCTGCATAGAAAATTCCATATTTTTAAAACCAATTTGCTTTTATCGTCTTTCCGAAATACTCAGTTTCATTTTCATAGAGAAAAACCCCAAGTCTTTTGCACCCATAGTTCAGTGGCTCGTGATATCACAACAGATCACAAGTGTTGGGAAGAAGGGGCTGGGGACACAGGGCCCATGGTGTAGGGCAGCGGGCGCCAGTGAGTCCCGCCTATGGCCTGAGGGGGGCGCTGGGCAGGTTGGTGAAGAGGAGGCGGGTGGGGAGCCGGCACCGCAGTCGCTGCCTTGGCCTTAGCACCTGCGTGCACACTGTGCCATGCCTGCTCTGTGCTTCAGGGGCCTGCCTCCCTTCAACTGTCCTGCTCAAGGTGGTCAGCGGCTCTGTTCTACCTGAGCCCAGGAAGTCAGATGTCACCGAGATGCTTGGGGCGTTCGTGGCTTTACCCAATTCCTCACCCGTCCAGTCCTTCCCGGACCGTTCACCCCCACCAGCGTCAGGCACTTTTACTGCCAGATGCAAACTGTGTCACCAAGAATGCCGGCCGAGGCCCACAAGACCTTTGCCAGGACCCTAAGGGGGAAGGACAGGTGTCCTCACCGCAGCCTGGTATGTCACGTGGGCCGGAAATGGTCACACGGGACCTGCGGGACGGAAGAGCGGCTCACGACCTGGGAACCCAGGGGGCGGTGGGAGGACCCGCGAGGGGGGCCGCGGTCACTGCCGGCAGGGCCTTCAGGACTTGCACCCCATGCTCATGGCCTGCTACACAGGCCTGCACCTCTTTTCTTTCTTTTGTGGTAAAATATATATAATGTAAAATTTGCCATTTCACCCATTTCACCCACGTGTGTGTGTATAATTTTTTCTTTTTCTCTTTCTTTTTTTTTTTTTTTTTTTTTT
>VMDO01014595.1:0-24688 GCA_007922755.1 Pedetes capensis | reverse complement strand
ATGCAGGCTGCCTCTGGTCTGGAACTTCCGATTCTCCTGCCTCTGCCTCCTAAGCCGCTGGGATTACAGGCATGCACCACCATGCCCAGCACTTTTAAATTTTTTTTAATTTTTTTTTTTTTTTTTTTTTTTTTTTTTTTTTTTTTTTTTTTTGATACTGGGGGTTGAACCCAGAGCTTCGCACTTGCATGCTCTGCAAGTGCTGGACCACTGATCTGCGCCTCCAACCCATTTTATTACTTTTTGAGACAGGGTCTCACTAAGTTATGCAGACTGCCACTGGTCTCAAACTTGTGATCCTTCTGCCTCTGCCTCCCGAGCCGCTGGGATGACAGGCATGCGCCACCACGCCCAGCCCAATTTTTTTTAATCTTGAGACAGGGTCTAAGTTACACAGCATACCGCTGCCCTCAACCTTAAGATCCTCCAGCCTTAGCCTCCTTAGCCGCTGGGATCACAGGCATGTGCTGCAGCATCTGGCTCATTCGAACCATTTTTAAGCGTCCGGTTCAATGGCCCTAAGTACATTCAACGTGTGCAAACATCACCACAACCTATTTGCAAATTTTTTCATCATTCCAAAAGGAAACCTTGTCCCCATAGGCAATATCCTGGTAGATCCCTCACTCTTCCTTAGCTTGGGGTTGCGGTGAGCCAGCACAGGTTCCCAAGTTTACAAAGCTCGATTTGACCATGAATTTAACTAAGAGATAAACACCCCTTGTTTCAGGTAAGTTAACAGCAAAACACATCCACTTTTCACATGTGACTTAAATTATGGAATAAATGAATTCACAAAAATAATCTACTTAGATTTATGGAAATCAAGTAGTGCCATAAACAATCTGATAAAAACGGAGGGAGAAGGATATAGGCGATCTTTCAAGGTTAAAGAAGCTGCAGGTAGTGTGCAAATCTACATTTTTACATCTTGGGTCTTTTCTAAAGCAAGATTCATAGTCAGACTCCAATTTTCGTATCCAAGAGAAAACCACTATCATTTTCCTTGTGTATGAAAGCAGCACATTTTAAAACCAATAGCTATACTTGACCAAATCCAGGCTGGTTAAACACTCCACCCTGACTTCCGTTTTCGACTTCCTTAGGTCAGGCTGGTCCCGTGGCAGCTGCACCCTGTTGGGCTCTGATCCACTCTGGGCAGGCAGAAGCACCTCCAGGAGCCCTCCCCAGATACTAGAGACTGGAGAAATAAACACCCGAGAAAACCACGCGCCTCTGGACTTGTAGCTGTTATCAGAACAAGACAGTGATGGATGCTTGCAGACCGAGCACCGGGGACTTTACGATGCTCATTACGTGCCAATCTCCGCAAGTGACATCCAACAAACAAATATCTTTAAAAGCAGATACATACATTTAAAAGAATAATTTCTTTTCATCGGCATACTGAGTTTTCAAAATATTTCTCAACATAACCCCCCATTTCAAGATGTGTGTGTCCCGTCAGACTGGGAGAAAGAGCAGGGACGCCCACATTCTTTATCTACAGAAGATGCCGCGGTGGCGGTAATCCTAAATTGTGCGTGGTGCAACAACGGCTCAGGCTTGGTGGCACGGCGTGGCGGCGTGGAGCCGTGGGCAGAAAGTGTGGTTCCAGGGTATAATCCGACCGATACACTGGGTTCTTTGCAAAAGGTTGTGAGGCCCTGGCCTAATAAGCATAATCTCATTACACTGCAAATAAAAGTTTCCTATTTATCTCCAGATTTCAAATGAATCTAATAAGGCTTATGATACAGTCACCCAATACCCTAATCATATTTCTGCCTATCTAAAAGCAATCAGTAATTGTGTTACGGCAGAACGTGCTGACAATACCTTTGACACAGAGAGGAGAATGAGAGCCCAGCTGTACTAATTAAATTAAATGCTGGGCTGATGGAATACATTTGCCGCCGCCGGGAGCATGGGTGCAGAATTAATAAGCATTACGGCGCAGAGCGGGAGATGGTATCATAATGGAGCGAGGTTTTGATGTGGCGGGCTCCATTCAGATTCAATGCAGCATGATGCGCGGTTCTGACAGCTGCGCGGAGAGGTGCAGAGCCTCGAGCAAGTTGCACGGGAACTTTCTCTTCTGTGTGTTCCTCGTCCAGGAACATGACATTTTGCACTGCCCTGGCGGCTGCCAAGCCACCCCGGCTGGACTCTGAGCTCCGGGCAGGCAGCTGGGCCTCCGGGTTTTCCTCTTGCCCGTGTGTTCCCGTTCTCACGCCAGGCCTGCGTCTCCGACCTCATCCTCCTGCTCACGGTGTCCACCTTGCACCCTGGCTTTTGGTGGCCGACATTTGCCTGTGCAAAGGCTTCCCCACAGGCTGCAGACAGATTGGTTTATGGCCAGGCTTTTCTGCAAGGCCTCTCTTCATCCTTCTAGGAACCGGCCGCAGAGGACACCTGTGTGGGATCCTTTGGAACCTGCGCGTCGGGGGCCCAGTGAGAGCCCGGACCGGCTGCCTCCGTCCGCAGGACCGCCCTCCGGCTTGGGCCCAGCCTGCCCCGCCAGCGCAGCACAATCGTTGCTCATAAATTAGCTGCGCTATCTCGCCGGCTGCAGCGCGCGCCGCTGTGCCAGCCGGCCAGCCAGGATTCATTATCGTGAGGATTTTGACAGGATATTAAATTTACTAATCCTGAACTTGCCGGACTGACCCCTCACGGGGAACAGACAATGCTCATGTCTGCGGGCGAAACATTTTCTCCGGCTCTGTCTTCCTTCCTCCTTTCTTCAGCAATCCCACACGCATCCCCGGCCCTACCACCCCTGGCTCCCCTCGTGTGAACACAGCCACACGCCCCAGCCTGCTTCCCCTGCTGGGCAGGCTTCTGCCCTGGCCTCTGGCCCCCCATGGGTGACCACACAGAGGCGGCCTGACTGTGTGCATGTGTTCCCAGGTGCCACATTACCCACATGTCCAGACCCATGGCTCAGCCATTCCAGGTGCCCGGTGATGCCCTGTAACTGTGGGTTGCTGGGTGGCTGATGGAAGCCCACGGTGGCATGGGCTCCAATCTTCGCTCATGCACACACCAGCACGTGACAGGTTAAACCCACGCCACACATACGCATGCCTGGGCTAGCCTATGCACTCACAAAACACGCACCTACCCATACCACGCTAAGGTACACATCGCCCCCCCCCCCCCCCGCCTACACGAACACACACAGGCACAAGCATGCACATGCACTTTCCACACACACACACAGAGCCCACATATCACACACACCACATATCACACACACGTGCACACACTACTCACATCACACCCATACCCAAGTGTGCACACACATGCATATCCCTACGTGTGCACAGGCTCCGCCTCACGCACACACATGTACAACGCCTAAGGGGTGCACACGCACACCTTGTGCACACGTGACCACGCAGCCTGCTGCCAGTGTGGCTGGAGACCCCCAGCACCTGCCCTCTCGCCCCGGCCCATCTGTGCGTGTGCCGCATTTGTGTGGGGCTGTTGTCTCTCCGCACCCACTGCCCCTCACAAATCAGACACGCACAAATGTTGGGGTAGCAACTGCTGCTCCGTTTATTTCTCTATAAATAAACCCACGCTACGCCAGGCCCTGTGAATATTTTTAGAAGGTTCTGGGTACCACAGCAGAATTCGGCATCTTGCTCATTCATAAGCTTTCTGTGCTTCAGAAAAAAACAAACCCACCGCAGATTTCCACTGACATGCTGCCAGTTTGATCGCTAAATAATTCAGCATCAAAATCCGGTCAGCTCTCCTGCCTCCCCGAAAAACTCCTGCAAACCCCACGCCAATTAAGTTGCTGAAAACAGCAGATTTCCACTGATACTGTACGGAGAAAGCTGACCATTAAATCGCAATTGCGCGGTGCAGGCTGCGGCGGCTGCTGACAGCCTGCAGAGCCTGTAATCGCATTTAACCCCCTCCTGTCAGGAGCAGGCCCACCCCTCAGCACAACGCCGCCAAATTAGACCTGGCAGGGCCATGGGAGCCGGCGAAGCCTCTTTAGCTAAAAGTCAGGCCGCAGTGGGCAGCCCTGACCTTCAGTGTCCCCTCTCCCCGCCTGGGTCTCCAGGGACTCTGGAGACATTTGCTTTGAGAGAGGAGGAGAGGAGAGGCGGCCGGAGGGGAGGCGAGGCGGGGCCCTGGCCACAAGGCACTTGGAGGTCCCTAGGGGCAAATTACAGAGAATTTTCCTAGACAATGGAGGAAAATTTCACCTGGGCCTTTTCAAGTCTTTCTTTGGTAATAAAAGATGAACCCTGATGGTTCTGTTCAAACCACTCAGGCTCAATATTTCCCTTTGCCTGCGGTGCCCTCTGACTCGGAGCCAGGGGGCGCCTCTGTTGGAACACACAGCCCCCCTCCAGCCTCGGCCGCCTGCATTTTACATGAGGCCATCTTAGCTGGTGGCGGAGCCTTCAAAGCCGCCACGCTGCCCTTTACTGCAGCCTTGTTTCCATAAGGAAATCAGCCGCCTCGGGTCCTGGCGACGCTCCGGGCTGGCTGTCCCCACAGCTCTGCCTGTTTTGTTCAGAGTGGGTGCCAGGAAGGGGTGAGGGAGCACGGCGCCCAGCACAGACCAGGGACAGTAATTTATCACAGCGTTCACAAGAGTTTGTCTACATCAAGGCAGGGCTTCTTTCAGAGGAAGCTGCGCCTTTCTTACTCACCAACAATTATAAGCCCAGGTTTTTAACCAAAGTAACGGTCTAGGTGTAGGCTAGGAAAACTCTTTTCCCTCTCCCTTCCTTCCTCCCTTCCGTGTCTCTCTTTCTTTCTTTCCATCTTTCTTTCTTTTCTGTCTTTCTCTCTCTTCCCCTTCCTTCCTTCCATCTTTCCTTCCTTCCTGTTTCTTTTTCTTTTCTTTCTTTCTCTCTTTCCTTCCTTCCTTCCTTCCTTCTTTTTCTTTCTCACTTCTTTTTCTTTCTTTTCATTCTTTCTCTTTCTACATTCTCTCTCTCTCTCCCTTCTTTCATTCTTTCCTTCCTCTCTTTCTTTCCTTTTCTTTCTCTTTCTCTCTCTCTACTTTCTTTCTTTCTCTCTCTCCCCTTCCTTCCTTCCTTTTCTCTTTCTTTCTTGTCTTTCTTTCTCTCTTTTTTCTTTCTTTCTTTCACTCTTTCTTTCTTTTTCTTTCTTTTCCCTTCCTTCCTTCCCTCCTTTCTTTCTTTTTTCTTTCTCTGTCCCAGTTATTGATATAAAAGAGCTTCCCTCCCAAATGCAAACTTTTTGTTTTTCCTTCTGAAGTAAAAATCCTTCAATCCTTCGTTAGCGGGGTGCACCTTTAGGCAAGCACTAGTATGTCTTTGCTCCTTACAAAGACCAAAAGCCACGCCACACTCAAATACTCTGTCCTTTCCCTCTCCCTATTTCTCTCCTCACTTGAATTTCAAAAAGAAGTTGTGACTGCACAAATCAAACACTTCTAAAAGTCCAAGTATGGTTCAGAAGAGAGAGGCAGGGACAGAGAGACAGAGAGTCATCCAGGAACCACCCTGGCGCTGGGAAGTAGTTCAACACGTTTAAGAACGTCTTTCAAAAGGAGATCAAGTTCATGACGCTGGCAAGCGGGGGCAGGTCCTGGGCTCCCGGAGCAGCCTGCTGCTGCCCTTTGCGGGAGTCCACCACCTGTCCCCGAGGCCCCAAGGCCTCCTGCGACTCACCATTCAGGCTCCCCAGGCCACGCAACAGGAAGGAACTCTCAGCAATTCTAGAAGCTGCAGCGCCCGGCGCAGGGGTCGGTACCACTGCAGAGGCCAGCTGGCCGCCCATGCCACTGACCGATTGAGGTTCCGATCCCCCTCCCCACGGTCCCCTCCGTGATGAACCCTAGCTGGAATTGCCAGCAGACAGCACCTCGATGTTTATTTCGACTTCCCGGGGCTACAGTGGAGTGAAGCCCGGCTCTCCCAAGCCTTTCTGCAATGGAGTGGTTTATTTAATTTGTCAGTATAATGGGAGCAGCTGAATGAGAGACAGAGAATGCAGTGTGGTATAAAAGAAACAAAGGCTAAAAGTACCACTATTTTGATTCCCTTTTTAAAATTACTTCCAAAGTGTGGTATCTATTGTGAAGAATAATGCTGAACAAAGCACAGGGTCTTGGCAATATTCACAGAGCTTATTCACCCGCAGCCAGCTCTGTCTGTACATTCAGAGGTAGAATGCACTTATAAATGATGCATTGGGAGAACTCCGGCGCGCAGTGTAAACAAAAAGGCAGACAGGAGCCGGCTGCCATATGGGCAGTGGGGCCACCCCGGATCCAACCATCCCCAGTGCCGAGAGGGAAAATGGGACTCCGCACACCCCGCACGGCAGGGTGACGAGGGCGGGGCCCACAGTCCCCCCACTCTCTGCTCTCCACCCATCAACCCCAATGCAGGCTGCAGGGACACTCAGAAGGTTCCCTGGAAGCAGCATCCGGAAGGTGTTCACCCTCCTCCCTGGTGGAGGGTGCATCCTGCCCTTTCCAGAAGTTTCCAGAACCTTCTACCTGGAGGACACCCTCACTGAGAGCAGTTTCCACAAACTTCAGGACCCATGATTACGGCCTCAGTGTGCTGTGTGGAGGGACCGGATAGTGCTATGGCCTCTGGGCCACCCTCTCCCCAGGCGCCGGCCGCTGGTGGGTATTGAGGCCACACCAATAAGTCTGGCCTTCCCTGGCCAGATGCCCCGTTCCTGAGAGTCCCAGAGCCCAGATACCTGGGCGGCCTGACTTCATCACAGCCACGCGTCAGCCATGCTTTCTGGTCCAGCCTCCCACGTTCAGCAGCTCAGGGCTGCGTTAGCAGAACGACCCACAGCCTTTGTGGAAGAGGCTCGGGAAGCTGTGAACTCCCACTGCCCTTGCTGACTGGAGAGAAAGGACGCTTGAATGTTGTTTCTTCTGGCAACACATTCCTAGACAGCTGAGACAACACTGAACAATCCTTTGGTTCTTTCCCTGAGATTTGCGTCCTGTGACAGGGCAACGGAGAGCCTGTCCCTCACTCCACGGCCCACTGCAGCCCTGGAGGCAGAACTCGGGCAGGCTCCGCGTCCTCGGCCACGCCAGCCCTCCCATCTGAGGAGCAAGCCACCGAAGCCGGGACTCTTCCTGCTGAGAACCGGACCATGGAGGGAAACGGGTCAAAAGAGTAGCAGGTTGGGAGTACAGTTGCTGTTTTCTGCACAAAACCACAGTTCAGGCCGTGGGGAAAGAAAGCACAACCTGTGGGCAGTAAGTCACCGACCAGGGAGCGTGGACCACGCCCTCATCACGGGCTGCTGGTCTCCAGGCCAAGGCATCCTGGGTCTTTGGGGAGCAGAGGTTCTGTGAATGTCGGAGCCTGACAGACAAGGCAAGGCTTTGAGAGGCTCCAGCTTAGTAGGGACTGCAGGCGTTGAACCCCCAAGCACCGCGGTTAATTCACCTAGGCGTCTGGCATCCTTGTTGTTGTTGTTAGGAGCTGTCCAGTTGATATCTGACTCATAGCAACCCTATGTATAATACGTGAAACACTATTGTCAGTGCTTCTCTGCTGTTCATAGGGTTTTCAATGGCGGACTGTCTTTTGGGAGTGGGTTGCCAAGTCCGTCTCCCAAGCCCACAGCACCTCGTGTTCCCAGGTGGTCTCCCATCTAAGTACTAACCAGGCCCGACCCTGCTTAGCTTCCAAGATCTGATGGGACTGGATGCCACAGGGCTATGGCTGCAGGCATCTAGCATCCTGGTTTGATTTAATTCCAGTTGTGTGGCTTATTCCAATGTCACGAGCGGACATTGCTTATGCCGAGGAAGCCAAGATCGCAGCTGTGCGTTAAGTCAAGGCCGGGCCCGCATCTGCACTTCCCCACCAGAGCGGTGTAGGGTGTCAGAACTGGATGGGGCCATGAGGGGTTCTGCACTGAGGGGGACCCTTTCCATGCTCCCACACCAGAGGCCCCTCGCTGAGACCCCAAGAATCTCAGGAAAGGCTGACAGTGGCCTTGCTGATGAATTTGTGTATCGATTTTGTCATGGGACCTTTGTAAAACTCTCTTAAAATTGTTCATTTCTAAGTAGGAATCATCAGTAGCTATAGCCCTGTGGCATCCAATCCCATTAGATCTTGGAAGCTAAGCAGGGTGGGGCCTGGTTAGTCCTTGGATGTGAGACTGCCTGGGAACACCAGGTGCTGTGGGCTTAGGAGAAGGACCTGGCAACCCACTCCCAAAAATCAACCTGTCATTGAAAACCCTATGAACAGCAGAGAAGCACTGACAATAGTGTTTCCCCTGTTGTATGTAAGGTCGCTATGAGTCAGATACCAACTCGACCGCACCTAACAACAACAAGAAGTAGGAATTAGTACCGGTGCATTCTGAAATCAGAATTCCTTGCCTGGCTTTAAAGGCAATATTTCAACAAATTCCAGTGGATTCTACATGTCTGATGACAAGGCTAAGGTTTTAGAGAGCTGCTCTAAACTTCTGCTCAGGAGAAAATGAAAAGTCCTACCATTTGTTGGTGCAGTGAAAGTAGACAATGAGCTAAGCCGCAGGCCAGGCAAGGCATGGCGGATCCTGGGGTTCAGCCTCGCTAAGCCTCAGTCCTTCCTCTCTCGAAATGTGGGTGATGGGGGTTGCCATAGGAAACAACGGAACAGGGGAGGCCGGGAGTCAGGGGTGCTGGGCTGGCACCTGAAGGCCGGGTCCCAGTGCGGAGCACGCCACGTTTCGGCTATGTGAGCAGTTGCAAGACTTTGGCTATGAGAGACGGACTGAGCCCCTCAGGGGGTCGCGCGGAGCTCCAGGAAGGGGCTTCTTGCCTCTGCCTGTGGTCAGCGTGCACTCGGCCTCTGTGCCTGGCCACGGTCCCACACACCGTGGCACAGAGAGAAGCAAGTCTGGTCTGCAACCCAGGGCACAAGTTCCCAGCACAGCACTGCAATACCTGCACTTGGAGTTTCTTTAAAGCATTGTTTTTGTTTTTTTTTGTTTGTTTGTTTGTTTGTTTTTGCGGTACTGGGTGTTGAACCCAGGGTCTCATGCCTGCATGCTCTGCAAGTGCTGGACCACTGAGCTGCACCCTCAGCCCATTTTTTTACTTTTTTTTTCTTTTTGAGACAGGGTCTTGCTAAGTTATGCAGACTGCCTCTGGTCTCGAACTTGTGAACCTCCTGCCTCTGCCTCCCCAACTGCTGGGATGACAGGCGTGCGCCACTGCGCCCGGCTTCTAAAGCATTGTTGTAAACTTGCCCATATGGCTACAATGACTAGGTTAGCGAATCTGCAATACTGGTCTGGGGAGCCCAGTGACCTCAGGGGTCATCAAATTCAAGATCATCTCTTGAAGGAAACTGAGCCAGGCCAGCGGAGGATGGTGCAACAGAACAGGCGGGTGGGGGGAATCTTAGGAATTGATCTTTCTAATATTCCCATTTAGAGGAGAAAACTGAGATCCAAAGAAATCTGACTTGCTCAACATTAGTTAGTGATACATTGGGGTTAGATTTCAGACCTCTTAAGGCTCTTAGGAGGGGCTGGGATTTAGCTCAGTTGGTAGAGCACTGCTCTGCAGTCTCTGAGGTCCCGAGTTCGATTCCCAGCAGCACAAAAATGGGAGAAGGACCTGGCAATCCACTCCCAAGGCAATCCCGAAACAATCTGCCATTGAAAACCCTATGAGGGTCGCTATGAGTCAGGCACGACTCGACGGCACCTAACAACAACAACAACAAGGCACTTAGGTACTTTAAAAGTTTAAAAAAATATATTTAGTTCCCTGTACCCATGACTTCCTTATTAATGGACTCAACCAACCTGGATCGAGCTTATTTGAAAAAAGTTTCTTCTATACTAAACACGTACAGACCTTTTTCTCGTCATTAGTCCCTGAACAATACAGTATAATGACTATTTACAAGACCGACCCTTCCTTCCTTCCTTCCCTCCTTCCTTCCTTCCTTCGTCCCTCTCTCTCTCTCTCTCCCCTTCCCTCCTTCCCTCCTTCCCTCTTCTTTCTTGCAGCCCTGGCATCAAGCCCAAGGCCTCACACACATCCGGCCTGCCTTCCACCATGGCGCCCCACCCCCAGCCGACACGTGGCATCTTCGTTGTGTTGGGTATCTAGATTCATAAGCACCCTGGAGATGACGCACACAGGCCACACAGGGGGATGTGCACAGGTGCTATCGAATGCTGTGATGCCACTGAATATAAGGTATTGAGCATTTGCAGACCCTGGCATCTTCAGGGGGCCTGGAACTCTTCAGGCCCCTTGGGTAGCAGGGAGGACTGTCCAGTGGGCTGTGGAAAGCAGCAATAAAAGACACGAAAGATGGCTTTGGGTATGCAGACTTTCCAAACACACTGCTACTGTATGCACCACATTCCATTGTCCACAAGACCCTCAGCCCAGGACGACATGGCCAATCACCACTGAGTGGACGAGGACCTGAAGACCCCTCAGCTGAGGACTCTTTCACCTGAGAATTCCTTTCTGTCTGGTCCTAAAGTACCAGTGCCATTTGCCAAGCAGCTGATGCTCCTGGCCACACACTAGAGACGCCCCGGCTCCCCCCCACCAGCCAGCAGCCAGCTCTCTTGGGGCTGGGGTGGCAGTGTGGGTGCAGGGCTAACTCACAGGAAGGCAAACGGCTCGGCCATTGAACTGCCTTCTCACCCTTAGCGATTCTTTTCCAGGCCTCTGGAGGTGTAACAGACCGCTGGACTTGGCAAAATGTACAACTTCAGCTTTTGGTTACTGGAAAATGGTGAGGGGCCGGTCAGGACTGCGCAGGGGCTGGTGGGGGTGGAGGGGGTTAGGAATAGCATCCAGCTCTCACTTCAGGTTTGGGGGCACCGAGGGAGGCCTCGTTACCTCTTTCACTCTCTTGGCTCTCCACTTTGCAATGGTCACGGTGATTTTTGTCCCCATATTTAAATACCTTCCGAGTATTCCCTGGAAAGGAAGTTCCCAGTGACACCCTATCTCCGTGGGAACCCGGGTGAGGGTGGACTAGAAGCAGCGCTCACAGCAGGCTCCGGGAAGCAAGGCTTTCGCTGGCTGCAGGTCCCTTCTGCGTGGGAAGGGTGGCTCCCAAGGCTGGAGCGCTGCCCTCGAGACCCTCCCTGGCACCTCTTAAGCAGGTCAGACTCCCTAGTCCAACAGCTTCACCTCGCGGTCCCAGCGGGCAGGGAGTGACGTGTCCACGCGGTCACTCTTCTCACGTGTGGCACACGAGAGTCCTAGTTTTCACAGCGAGTGTGTGAGAAGTAGGATTCCGCCGTGGTAGCTCTGATCCTGAATGCCCTTGAGGAGCTTCAAAAGCATGACTGTCTCAGGCTGTATTTCTTGAATTTCAGCCCCCATTATTGGGTCCTGGCATGTTTAGATTTTCAAACAAGGACCTCTCTTTCCCTCCTAAGAGTAACCGAAGGCGAAAGAGAAATTCACACGATCGGCAGCAGGCTGCCCGTGCCACCGGCTTAAACAGCAAACACATTTTTTAAAAAATCAGTTCGCTAGTCTAATTTTTTTTTCAGTTCTTCTCTTTCCTTTTCATTTTTTTTTTTTTGATATGCTTTAAAATTCTTTGCAGTCTTCCTTCCTAACTGCACAATATCAAAAGCTCTCTGTTCTAATCCTCTCCCGGGCTGCCTCAATTAATCACTTCTTTATTACAGAACTTGGCATCTTGCCCTCTCACCCTCCCCCACCCTCCCGCCCCAGCAAGCACTGGCTCCTTCGCTCTGCCTCCACGGAGCCAGGGCGGCTCCTTTGCTGTCTAGCCCTTCTCTTTTTCTTTTCTCTCTCTCTCTCTCTCTCTCTCTCTCTCTCTCTCTCTCTCTCCCTCTCTCTCTCTCCTCTCTCTCCCTCTCTCCCCTCCATGTTCATTTTTTCTTCCAGCCTAAAAAGTGCTCATTCTTCAATGTCTCAGTACCTACTATGGCACACGGGCTGTGCCCTCATTGCCAGCCACGGGCTGAGACCTTCCTGGCTCATGGCGGGTGCTGAGGTTTCGGGCTGAGCACCAGGCGCCACGCTCCTCTCTGTGAACTGTCTGTGGAAGCCTCAAGCGCTCCTCTCGGAAATGGTGCTGCCAGCCCCGTTTACACGGGAAGAAGAGCGACGTTAGCCATGCTAACCAGCCCCTGAGCTGGGATTAGAACCCACAGCTGTGGGTCCCCTGGCTCCTCAGCATCCTCTGCCCCACCTAGTGTCCCAGGTGTGACTGTCCTGTGGGCCTGAGTCTGTGACCTTTAACCACAACCTGCCATGGCTGGTGGACACAGCTCTGTGAGACTGGTGTCCTGGACCCGGCCCAGCCTGGCTCTGCCCTTCCAGGCTGCTGAGCGCTCTGCGCGTGGACAGTTATACCCGCCTTACTGAAGGTCACGAGGCCACTAAGCTGCAGTCCAAGGACCAGATTTCCTCCCACAGAGGACCTTGCGGATGTCAGCCGTCCCAACATCCTTGCTATTGCTCAGATCCCCCACAGGATGAGCCTTGCTTCTGTCGTGTTTACTCATTAGTGACAAGCTTAATCTTCCCCAGAGCAGCTGAAGGTTCAAATGCCCGACCTAAGGTTTAAAGCAGTCTAAAGCAGTCTGCTCCAACCTAATACAGCTGAGGTTTTATGACGTCTCCATTTTCTAACTAGCTTCCTGACTTATCATATAGCAAAGTAAGAATGTTTGATACCTATTTATTTAATTGCCCTAAAACACAGGCTTTTTCTCTGAACTAATAGCCCCCCGGGCTGGGATTTAGCTCAGTTGGTAGAGTGCCGCTCTGCAGTTTCTGAGGTCCTGAGTTCAATTCCCAGTACCACAAAAATGGGAGAAGGACGTGGCAATCCACTCCCAAGGCAATCCCGAAAAAAATAATCTGCCATTGAAAACCCTGTGAGGCTCGCCATGAGTTGGAGATGACTCGACGGCACCTAACAACAACAATAATCACCCACTCAATCCTGGGAGTGTACCCCAATTATGTACAAGGTGTTACTGTGCAGGCAGGGACCCATTGTGGAGCGAAACAGGAAAACTGTGTCCTGGGTGGTGGGCTGGGGACCCTGGAGGCAGCTGATTCCCTCCATCGTGTTTAGGAAAGGGCAGAGTGAAGAAGATGCTTGTCTGCTAAATCTTCCTGAATCAGGAAGGCACAGGCTGGGTCCAATACATTGCCTTACTTCAGACAGGGTTTTCAGGTGTACAGTCTAAGAATACAGAATGCATTCTTCTGTTTTGTAGACAGTTGGAAAAATGGGATTCATCCTATGATGAAGGAGGTTCTTAGAGTGCTTGGGTCACAGTGATCATCTCACATCTGCCTCCTGAATTGTTCCCATGGCTAAACAGTTTGGGATGGAACTGGGGACAGGTGATGAATTCCTATCTCATGGGGAAGCGCAATTTGAGCCTGTTCAGGGAATGCAAGGGCAAAAAAACAGCAAGTCAACAGGGCGGCCATGAATTTGTGGGGGGCCAGGAGAACGTGGGGGACTCCTCGCTGCCTGGAGGAGGCGGCTCCAAGGGTAGAGAGGGGGTGCTTTTTGCCCTGAGCTCTCTTTTTCTCCCTCACCTCTTCTTCCCCTGGGGCTGGAGCAGAGCCACTGTCCCTGCCTACGTGAAGCACATGGTGTGAAGGTCAAGCTCCGGCGAATGTCAAAGCCTCGATGTCACGGCTTGAGTCTAAAATGCCCCTGAAGGTCATGTACTTGGATGTTGGGTCCCCAGCTGGGGGCATTGCCCCAGGAGGCTGTGGAGTCTGGGTGGTGGAACCCAGCCTCTGCAGGTTTTACCCCGACCCCTGATTCTGGTCGCTCCCTCTGTTTCCTGATGGCTGAGACGTGAAAAGGTGGCGGGTCACGGGCCCTGCTCCCTGCTGTGCCTGCCTGCCCCGTCCCCCCTGCACACTGTGACTCTCTAGCCACGAGCCCCAATAAGTTTCTTCCTGCACACGTTTGTTTGTTCGGTTTCTGCCTTGGCTCCACACCAGCCAACTGCTACATTTGCTATGAGAAAAAGGTGTTGCAGCCGGGCACGGTGGCGCACACCTGTCATCCCAGTGACTCGGGAGGTGGAGGCAGGAGGATGGCAAGTTCGAAACCAGAGGCAGTCTGCGTAACTTAGTGAGACCCTGTCTCAAAAAGTAAAAAAACGGATTGGAGGTGCAGCTCAGCGGCACAGCACTTGCAGAGCATGCAGGTGCAAGGCCCTGAGTTCAACCCCCAGGACCGCAAAAAAAAAAAAAAAAGAAAGAAAGAAAGAAAGAAAGAAAGAAAGAAAAAGAAACAGGTGTTGCTTTGGTCACGTGCTGTGTCTCACAGTGGCTTCAAGTTCCCAGCAAGACCGAGGTGGAAGTAGATGCCCAAGTCCTCACCCCCGTGCAGCTGCCCACACTCCCGTCTCCCCAGCGTGGCCCAGGTGCTGCTGCGGAGGGGCCCGTGGGCTGCGAGTGTCACCTGGAGCCCACGAGCTGTGGCAGGGGCCTTCGCAGTGCTGTGCCTCCGTGGGTGTGGACAGACATGCGGCACCCTGGGCTGCCCCAGAGCATCACACAGAGGAGGTCACTGCCCAGGTCCCTGCAGGTGTCGCCTATTCGTCCCCACACCCCGAAACCACTGCCTTTTTATTTAACTGTCTCCAAAGCATCGCCTTTCCCAGAACGTCACCCGGTTGGCATTGCCCAGCTGTCATCTCTTCAGATGGCCTCTGTCTCTTGGCCGTGTGCATTTAAGTTCTACGTCTTGTCCGGGCATGGGGTACGTGTCTTTTCAGGTCTGACTGAGCCCTCTGAAGGACATCCTGGTTGTTTGTATGTTTTGGCAGTTATGAAAAAAGCTGCTATACACATCTGTGTCCAGGTTTTTTCGAGAATATAAGTTTTCAACTCATTTGGGAAAATAGTAAGCTTGCTGGATAAAAAGGAAAGCATTTTTAGTGTATTGTGTTAAGCAAAGTATATGACCAAAATCACTTTTCCTTTTTATCTTTTCTAAAATGTGGCTGGGCTGGGATTTAGCTCAGTTGGTAGAGTGCTGCTCTGCAGTCTCTGAGGTCCCGAGTTTGATTCCCAGCACCGCAAAATGGGAGAAGGACTTGGCAACCCACTCCCAAAGCAATCCCAAAACAGTCAGCCATGGAAAACCCTATGAGGGACGCTATGAGTCGGACTCGACTTGACGGCACCTAACAACAACAACAACAAAATGTGGCTACTAGAACATTTAGTCTCTGAGGCCCCGAGTTCAATTCCCAGCACTGCAAAAATGGGAGAAGGGCCTGTCAATCCGCTCCCAAGGCAATCCTGAAGCACTCAGCCATTGAAAACCCTATGAGGGTCGCTATGAGTCAGATACCGACTCGACGGCACCTAACAACAACAACAGAACATTTAAACTCACATACATGGCTTACGTGATATTTCTCCTTGATCACACTGGCGTGTTGACCCCAGGCCCTCTGTGGGCATCTGGCCAGGCTGACTAAGGGTCCCACCCATCCCCTGACATGACCAAACCTCTGTGCCCTGCGTGTGGAAACTAGGAGTGACGTCGTGAATGTGGCAGCAGCTGTGCACCCCGGTGCTGGACTCCCTCCGTCCTGATCTTCACTGCTCACAGGCAGTCTCCTGCCACAGTGTTCGCCTCTGTAGTGGGAATGACAGCCCAGGCAAACCCTACTGTGCAGGGCCGCTGGGAGGCCTGGAGCCGGCCCATGCACAGGTTTGAGCACCGTGCCTGGCTCCCGGCGGGCGCTGTGAGGCAGCGGCCACAGGAAAACTCAACGTTGACAGTGTGTGACTAAGCTGAGCCCAGCAGGGACGTGGGCTCCAGACCCAGAGCCCTCTGTGGGCAGAGCTGTGAGTGGGCTTTTCTCCAGAGCGGCTGCTGGCCTGTGCCTGTCCGCAGTCTTCCCAGCATCAGTGAGTCTCCTACTCAAACAACTATGTTCCTAGGCTCCTATTAGGGAGTCAGGCATTTCCCCGCACCTGGCGGGCATTAGCTAGGTGTGTGCCAAATAACAACATGAACAAGATCAAGGATAAAATAAGAGCACATGCTCCCAGGCCCAGAGGCTGATCTGGCACCACGTGCTGTAGCCTGGGCTTTTGCCTTGTTGTTAGGTGCCATCGAGTTGGTATCCGACTCACAGCAACCCTCATAGGGTTTTCAATGGCTGACTGTTTCGGGATTGCCTTGGGAGTGGATTGCCAGGCCCTTCTCCCATTTTTGCGGTGCTGGGAATTGAACTCGGGACCTCAGAGACTGTAGCACAGCACTCTACCAACTGAGCTAAATCCAAGCCCTTTTGCCTTCTATGTAGATAGATATTTTAAGGCCATGAAGTTGCAGCTGATGTGACAAGGACCTAGGGAAACGCCTTGCCGAGCAGATGCTGGTGGCCAGGTAGCTGTCATCAGTAAGGACTAAGCCGTCTCCTGGTGTTCTGGACCCAGCGTCCGACTCCATGTGATTCCACAGCCCCTCAGGGTGGGATGGAGGGGATACCTCAAGGTGAGGTCAGAAATGTGCACACTGAACCTAGCAGAAACAAAGGAGCTATGTGTGCCATGCTAGGCAGTGGGGGCTCCTCGAGGGTCTACTCGATGTCTAGCACTGGAGACATCAAAAACATAAAGAAGTAAACAAACAGCCTGTTATGGCACCAACCAGATAACCCCAACTCTCTGAAAATAATCCACACAGCTGACAAGGAAATGCAAAGAGAAGAGTGCACAAAGAGAGCTGAAATCCCGTGCAGCCACACTGTGGTTGTTAGGTGCCTGACTTGGGTCCCACTCATAGCGACCCTACATACAACAGATGAAACCCTCCCCGACACTGTGCCATGCCTGGCACGATGACGGTGCTTCTCTGCTGTTCTTAGGGTTTTCGATGCCTGATTGTTTCTGGAGTGGGCTGCCAGGTCCTTCTGCCATTTTTGTGGTGCTGGAGATTGAACCCAGGGCTTTGGACCGCCCAGAACAACACTCTACCAACCTGAGCTAAATCCCAGCTCATACAGCTACCCTGTTATGTTAGGTGCCATCGAGTTGGTATCCGACTCATAGCAACCCTATGTACAACGGGTGAAACACTATTGTCAGTGCTTCTCTGCTGTTCATAGGGTTTTCAATGGTGGATTGATTTCTGGGAGTGGGTTGCTGGGTCCTTCTTCCTAAGGTCTGACAAATTTCTGACTCCTCTGCCCATCCAACCACTGATGACAATGTCTGGTGCTCTTTTTCGGAAGAAAATAAAACAGAGAAGGCAAAAATCTTCCTCTTCTTTTTATTTTCAGTATTGAAGGTTGAACCCAGGGCCTCATACATACCAGGCAAGGACTCTACCACTGAGCTGCATCTCCAGTGCCTTTTTCATTTTTTGTTTTGAGACAGGGTCTCCCTAAGTTGCACAGGCTGCCTCTGGCTTCAGACTCTGGATCCTCCTTCCTCAGCCTCCTCAAGTCACTGGGATCACAGGCGTGCCCCGCTGCATGTGGCCGACATGTGCTCTCACAGAATGTCCACCCACCCACCCACCAATTCCACTTGCAGGCTCAGAATTCGGGTTGTGGGGTGCAATCGCAAGCTCAGCCTCTGTGGAGATGAATGGATGAATATCCGGCTGTGTTCTGCTGGTACCCCCCGGCTCATTCACCCGACAGCTCTGAGACGCATCCTCAGCCACCCAGCACGACTGGCCTGCACATTGTTCACACCTCAATGCAGTTGTGCACATCTGTCTCACGCAGCTCTGAACAGCGTTTAGATCTGCTGCCTCCGTGCTAAATTAATATATTTTAATGCTTATACCCATAAATCATTCACTTCAAACTCCTCATCTCTTCTGAATAAGTTCATCATTTTCATTCACATTTTGTCACAAAAATTAGGAGTTTAGCTTGTCGAAAATTTCATTTTCCACTTGTCTTTATGTGCAGCGAGATAGTAAACCAGTAGATTAGCTTTTCTTCCGTCGCAGCAGAGGAGGATGAGCTCGAACGTAACACAATCAAAACAAATTGCTTAGGAAAATAATTCCTTTATTTACAGGAATTACCAATAAGCAGGCTGCTTTCACAAGAAACAAAAACTGTCATGGAGTGTGCCGGGGTCGGAGGACGGGAGTCTGAATTATATTCTCTTTACTGAGCCACTGTTCCAAATTACAGCAATGCTTACATCTTGCGAATGACTTTTTTAAGATCCGTAAGTGAAACATCATGTAAAAATCGGCCGCTTCTCACATGATACAAGCGTGGATCCCGAGAAAGCACTTCTTGCCCCGTGGCTGTCTGAGCGCCAGCACCCCTGGCCCCCAGCGGGTCCTTAGTTGATGCAGCACCACTTGTCCCCATTTGTGCCCATTGACACCATCTCGTGTCCTGTTATTTTCTCAAAGATGATCAGCCTGGCCAGGGAATTATTCAAATGCTGGCTTTCATCACAGAGCCACTGCCTGCATACAATTTTCTCATTTTGATTATCTAACAGCAAGGATATCCTATTGTAGAATAATGGGGAACCAAGGGACACCTGGGTGAATTTAAAATACCTGCTTTAAAATAAAAACATGACACAAACTGAGATTTCATTTAATTAAAAAAAAAAACCCTTTAAAAATAAATGAAAGCAAAAGCTTGAAACTAATTTATATGTTTGCTGTCTTTGGATCATTTTCACCGTTTGAATGAAGGAAAGAGGTAAATTAAAGTTGTCCCAGGATATTACTTGTAAGAGGTTAAAGTGTGCTCTAATGGGCAGATTAATTCTGTGGAGGAATAACATTAAATTGTTCTGAAGCCTTGAAATTTTTCAAAAGCATTCTTGCTGCGTTCTTGCATTGCAACAAATGCAATCATCTGGCTAGATAATCTGGCATCTTAAATAACTTTGCACTTAAGCCCTGTCAATTTGATCTTCCAAGGTTAATTGATTATTTCAACAAGCATTCTTGCCAGAAAAGATCTGAGTGCTTACATCTTTTCATTAATTCACGCTGTTTGGTGAGAAGGTGAAAATAAGGAGGTGCTGCCTGACTTAACTCCTTCATTGCCCAGGCTCAAAGGAGGGCGAACAGGCAGGTCTGGGCTCACCTGTGCGCCCACGTGCGATACTGAGGCACAGAGATCTGAACAAGGCCTGGCATCCAAGCTGGGGTCCTCTCCAGGGGACTAAGCCAGGGCCACCCCCACTCCGCCTTCCCTGGGCCTGGCCACCAACGTGGCTCTGCGGTAACAACCCTGTCACCCTGGACGACGGCTAGCTGGGGGTCCCCGGGAAGGCCCATGGAATTGCCATTGGCCTCAGCTCTTCAGAGGCACAGCTGGGAAGAGCGGGTGGCATCCCTCACACGGAATGCTGCCGTGGCCCCTTGGCGGGACAGCGGGATCTGGCCAGACTCAGGGGTTCTTTAATCAAGCAGGCATCTGTGTGTGCTCCAAAAAGACAAAGAGGAACCGTAGCCCTTCCTAGTGTGAGGGAGGCCTGGGGTCAGGAGGTGGCTACACAGCAGCGGGGCTGGGATTTAGCTCTGTTGGTAGAGCGCCGCTCTGCATTCTCTGAGGTCCCGAGTTTGATTCCCAGCACCACGAAAATGGGAGAAGGACATGGTAACCCACTCCCAAGGCAATCCTGAAAACAATCTGCCATTGAAAACCCTATGAGGGTCACCATGTGTCAGACACGACTTGACGGCACCTAACAACAACAACACAGCAGCGAGCTTCTGCCTCTGGGCCTGGTGTGGAGCAGTGGGCTGCCTTGCCCCGGCCGCCCTCGTGAACCCGGTGTCCCTGCGCCTTCACACGCAGCCTGAGGAGCTCAGGGCTAGGACTGCAGCTCCCCCTCCTCGGCCGCCCTCGCTGTCCCACCAGCTGGCCTTTGGCATCACGTGCTCCATTTTGGGTGGGGTCCCTCTTCCCTGCCCTTCCCGGCACAGCGGAGAGCAGAGGAGGCCAGAGGGAGGCCGCGAGGGACCCGACGCCCATGCCCATGAGGTCTGGCCCTGAGGCTCGGGCCTGGGAGGCAGGACCTCTGCTCTCGCGCTTCTGCATGGAAGCCGCCCCCACCCAGGACCGGGAGGGCAAGGCCGCAGCTTTACCTGCACCACACAGGAAATGTGGCAGTAAACAGGCATGGACCACGATGGGCACCACCTCGTCCCAAACGCTGCACTGGTTATTTTTTGTTTCTTTTCATCTTTGAAAAGGAGGAAGTGATAAAACCATTAGGAGCCATCCAGGGTCCCGCAAATTAAAACGTGTGTAAATTAAACACACATGAAGCGCTCAACGTGTGGCAAATTAGTACGGCAAATATGGAGACCTGTGCCTCTCCCGAGTCGGCCGGCACATGGGACGTGACAGGTATTATTGCCCTCCGCGGAATTATTTAAGCTCGGCAGGAATTCCCAGTGTCAGGAAGTGTCAGGGCCCTGTTATTAGACACGCTTAATTAGGATCTACCCTGCTGCTCCCAACAAGTATTTAATTAACTTCGAGGCAGGGTAATTAGCGTCAGATCGCGGCTGATTTTCTTGCTCACCTTCCGCTGACACTTGGCCCTCGCACGCGTCCCGCTCTGCTGACAGTGTAATGGATCGCATCCTCGGCCCGAGGCAGGGCGCGAGTGGGAAACGCGGCGCCAGCGACAAAGACGAAGGACAAAATCATGACCCCGGCCCCTCCGGCCACCACGGCCGCCCATGCCAAGGTGCCTGGCAGGAGGCAGGGACGCCCTGTCCTTGGTGACTTGAGGGGAGAGGCGGCTGGATGAGGGAGAAAGAGCCCCAGGCTCCTCTGAGCCCTCGCGTGGTGGCCTCTCCCTCCTGAGCGGTGGCCTCGTGCGTCCCTCTTTGGACTTCACACCTGGCAGAGGCTCCGGCCCCACCTCCTGCTGTGAAGACACAGAGGCCGGAGGGCCTCGCTCTGGGTGCTGGCAACCCCAGGCCCCCGCTGCTTTCTGGAGCGCTGGTTTCCAAGCTCCCATCCTTGGAGCTGGGCTGGGATTTAGCTCAGTTGGTAGAGGACTGCACTGCAGTCTCTGAGGTCCCGAGTTCAATTCCCAGCACCGCAAAAATGGGAGAAGGGCGTGGCAATCCACTCCCAAGGCAATCCCGAAACAGTCAGCCATTGAAAACCCTATGAGGGTCGCTATGAGTCGGATACCGACTCGACGGCACCTAACAACAACAACAAGAACAATGGAAATGGATGGGCTGGGATTTAGCTCAGTTGGTAGAGCATTGCTCTGCAGTCTCTGAGGTCCTGAGTTCAATTCCCAGCACCGCCAAAATGGGAGAAGGGCCTGGCAACCCACTCCCAAGGCAATCCTGAAACAGTCAGCCATTGAAAACCCCATGAGGGTCGCTATGAGTCGGACACCGACTCCACGGCACCTGACAACAGCAGCAACAATCCTTGGAGCTGGCTCTTCTCTAACCTCTCTGCCCTCAGGACTCTGGCCTCTCTGTTGGAAGGAACAGGCCTTGGTACAGAGAGCTCGGGAGGACGCTGGGGGCCGGAGCGGGGCTCAGGTAGGGCGCACGCTGGAACAAGGTGGAGAGCTCTGGTGACTCACACCCAACTTCAAAAGCACACGTGCTCACAAGGACCCCGCAGCGCCTGCCTCTGTGTTCCCCTCGCCTCCTCAGCAGAGCCGCACACAGCTGGGACCTCGGCCACCACCCCGTAGCGTGTGCAGCCACGGCTATCTCAGCCCTGGGGGATGAAGGGGGCCTTGTTCCTGCCAGAAACCCTCAGATGACTCCCTGGCCTTGGCGCCCACCTCCCTGGGGACCCCCGTGCTGCATGAAAGCCAAAAGGATGCAAGCTGATCAAAGGGTCCTGTTAGGCTGGACCTGGAGAACCATGCCTTTGCTGGGGTTGCCTGAGGGGTGTGAGTGCCTCCTGGACAGCTGCAGGAAGAACTGGAAGAACTCCCACCCAGAATTACAAAGCTGCCCACCATTGGGTCCTGCCCTCGGCCAGTCATCCATCTCTCGAAGAGCTCAGCAGCACCGCGCTTGGGGCTGGGGGGCAGTGACTGGCCCCTTTGAAGAGGGTCTCACTGGGAGCTTGTGACCTTCTTTGCCCCTTTCCCCAAAGAGGAATGTTAATAGTGCATGCATGGGTGTGCATGCGGGTGGCATGTATGCACGCTGTTCTGTGGTAGTGTGATAGTAAAAAAATTAAGATGGGCTACTTAAAGATGCACCATGAAGGGCTGGTTTGTCAATAACACGACCCTACAGATCAGCCAGCCTGCAGCCATAGCACTGTGGCATCCAATTCCATCAGATCTCGGAAGCTAAGCAGGGTGGGGCCTGGTTAGTACTCGGATGGGAGACCACCTGGGAACTCCAGGTGCTGTAGGCTTGGGAGATGGACCAGGCAACCCCCTCCCAAAAATCAATCCGCCATTGAAAACCCTATGAACAGCAGAGAAGCACTTACAATGGTGTTTCCCCTGTTGTATGTAGGGTCGCTATGAGTCGGATACCGACTTGACGGCACCTAACGGTAACTACCAACGGATCAGCCAGTTACCGTGCAATGTTAAAAATGATGAGGTGCGCCTGGTGGGCTGAGGAGGAAGGCATGGAGTTCTGCAGGGGGAAGGCAGGCGCGGAGCGCCCCTTTCACTCACGGGCAGTCTTTGCAGGGTCGGGCAGCAGCAGAAAGCGGCTGAGCCGGGGAACCATGCAAAACAAGCTTCATCGTCGGCAGGGGAGTTCAACTGTTCAGTGACCTTTAGATTGCTGTGAAGCCATTAAGAACTCTCTTACTGTCAGTTACGATGTCTAGAAAAATAGTTGATATTTTCTAATATTTAACCAATATTGATCTGGGGCACTGCAATTTAGAGCAACAGAAATGCTGAGGAATATAGCGCATCTCCCTGTGAAAACAGGGGCGAGCGGTGTGAACAGTGCGCGCCTTCTTCTAGCTGTATGATTTGCTGTACAGCGGATGTGGGCTTTCCACGCCTTGCTGAATTTTGTATTCCTTCTAAGCTTGGATCAGCTGCCAGCATTTTATCCTTTGCTCGGAGCGTTCCCTAACATGAAGCGTGTCTGGCCTCACTGCCTCTCGACACCTCCACCTCTGTTCTCACGACTTTTTTTGCCTCTGCGTGGCCACCTTCACTGAGCTCCGTGGCAGCGGCGTGCCTGTCCCCGTGGCCAGCCCTTTCTTCTAGAGCCTCATTTTTGTTCAATTTGGATTTTGCTTCCATTGTTCTTGCTCTGTGTTTCTTTGCTCTATTCCCATCTTCACTGGCCTGTTTCCTTTCTGAGTATCTATTTTGTAAAATGTCAGGTGGGGACATTTATCTCAGGGGACAGGAGGCAACACAACTGTGTGCTTCCCTGTCTGCATGCAATCACTGACAGACGAGGTTTGTCACAGGTCATGACGGGCACCTGTTATTTGTGACTGGCGGGCTAGCAGGGATGTCTACATTTCATGCAATTATTCACAGCTAATAGATCTTGGCAACTGCCATTTGAACCATGTTGTTGGGGGTTTGGGGTTATCTAACTAAGCCGGGGTAACTGAAATCTGAATACAGGAGAATTGTGCAAAAAGGGCATTGCTGGAAAGGCACCCAGTCACACAGCACACAGGCGTGCACGTGAGGAAGGGGCAGGGTGGGGAGTGATGGCTGGAATTGAAGATAAATAAGATCGTGTGCCTGGCACAGAATCAGAGAGTTTCATTCTGCTGTACATAGGGTTGCTATGAGTCAGACCCGACTCCACAGCACCTAACAACAACAAAATGTCAAAACCATGTGCTGCAATCACTGTTTTTAGTTTTATTGGATACATTTCGGGTTTTTTTCTTTCTTTCTTTTTTTCTTTTTTTTTTTTGCAACAAGCATGCAGGCATGAGTTTGTTCTACAGTCAGAATAAATTCCATATGTGAACGTGTAGATGATGAACTTTTTTCAAAGTTTTTTTTTTTTTATTGGTTCTTGGAAAACAAAAAGGCTTTAGGGTTAACACTCGGACCACCAGAAACTCCAGCCCAGCCGAACCTTCCGGCTGACATCCGTGCCTGTGTGATGAGCGGCAAAGGCACATGAGTAGTGGGAGTACGTGCTCGTGGGCGGAGTCAAGTGCTTGGGGTAAGGAAGAGGACAGGGCATTGTGTTTAGCTAATCCACCCCCGTTCTCACCACAGCCCATCCACCTGCAGTGCCATCTACTTCATTTTCTTTGAACTGACCTCAAATTGGCTCATCTTTTTGTTCTCAGCTAAGCAACGAGACTCATGGAGCCATGGTTTTAACATTTTGTTGTTGTTAGGTGCTGTGGAGTGGGTCTGACTTATAGCAACCCTATGGACAGCAGAACGAAACTCCCTGATTCTGTGCCAGGCACGCGATCTTATTTATCTTCAAGCCCATTGTTGCAGACACCGTGTCAATCCGTCTAATTGAGGGTTTCCCTTTTTCTCATTGACCTGCCACTCTCCTAAACATGATGTCCTTCTCCAGGGACTGGTCCCTCCTGACTACATGTCCAAAATATGTAAGACTCAGTCTAGCCATCCTTGCTTCCAAGGAGCACTCTGGTTGCACTTCTTCTAGGACAGATGTGTTGGTTCTTTTGGCAGTGCATGGTATATTCAATACTCATCTCCAGCACCATAATTCAAAAGCACCAGAACTTCTCCTGCCTCCCTTGTTCC
>VMDO01014594.1:0-53950 GCA_007922755.1 Pedetes capensis | reverse complement strand
TCACCAGTTCTTTCAAGGCAGCTTCCACTTCGTCCTTCAACACCATTGGTTCCTCTTCATATGCAACCTCTTGGAATGGTTGGTCATCTACCAATTCTTTCTTGTATAATGACTCTGTGTATTCTTCCCATCTTCTTTTGATGTTTCCTGCATCATTTAATATTTTCCCTGTAGAATCTTTCACTACTGCCACTCAAGGATTGAATTTTTTCTTCACTTCCTTAAGCTTGAGAAACATGGAGCGTGTTCTTCCCTTTTGGTTTTCTGCCTCCAGCTCCTTGCACATGTCATTATAATATTTGTTTTTGTCTTCTCGAGCTGCCTTCTGAAGTCTTCTGTTTACTTCCTTCATTATAATATTTGTTTTTTGTCTTCTCGAGCTGCCTTCTGAAGTCTTCTGTTTACTTCCTTAACTTCATCATGTCTTCCTTTTACTTTAGCTGCTCAATGTTCAAGGACAAGTTCTACTATCTCTTTTGACATGTAATTTGGTCTTTTCTTTTTTTCTTGTCTTTTTAAGAACTTTTTGCTTCCTTCTTGAATGATATCTTTGATGTCATGCCACAACTCTTCTGGTCTCCTATCATTTGTGTGTAATGCATTAAACCTATTCCTGAGGTGGTCTCTGAACTCAGGTGGGATATACTCAAGGTCAAACCATGGCTCTCGTATATTTGTTCTAATTTTCTTCAGCTTCAGTTTGAACTTGCATATGAGAAGTTGATGGTCTGATCCACAGTCAGCACCTGGTCTTGTTTTGACATTTTGTACAGAGCTTTTCCATCGTCTCTTTCCACATATGTAGTCAATTTGATTCCTGTATGTTCCATCTGGTGAAGTCCATGTGTACAGTCTCCGTTTATGATGTTGAAAAATGTATTTGCAATGAAAAGGTCATTGGTCCGACAAAATTCTATCATGCGATCTCCAGCTTCATTTCTGTCACCAAGACCATATTTTCCAACTATTGAGCCTTCTTGTTTCCAACCTTTGCGTTCCAGTCACCAGTGATTATCAGTATGTCTTGATTGCATGTTTGATCTATTTCAGATTGCAGAAGCTGATTGAAGTCTTCCCTTTCTTCATTTGTGGCCTTAGTGTTGGGTGCATAAATTTGAATAATAGTCACATTAACTGGCCTTCCTTGTAGGCGTATGGATATTATTCTATCACTGACAACATTGTATTTCAGGACAGATCTTGAAATGTCTTTTTTGATGATGAATGCAACCCCATTTCTCTTTAGTTTATCATTCCCAGCATAGTAGACCATATGATTGTCTGACTCAAAATGGCCTATGCCAGTCCATTTTAGCTCACTGATGCCTAGGATGTCAATGTTTATGTGCTCCATTTCTCTTTTAATGATTTCTAATTTTCCTAGATTCATACTATGTGCATTCCATGTTCCAATTATTAATGGATGTTTACAGTTGTTTCTCCTCATTTTGAGTCCTGCCACATCAGCAAATGGAGGTCCCTGGGGCTTCACTCCATTTCTGTCATCATGGTAGACTCTACTTTGAGGAGGCAACTCTTCCCCAGTAGTCTTTTGAGTGCCTTCCAACATGGAGGGCTCATTTTCTGGCACTATATCTGACAGTGTTTCTTTGCTATCCATAGGGTTTTCAATGGCTAGTCATTTCGCGAGTGGTTCGCCAGGTCCTACTCCCTAGTCTGTCTTAGTCTGGAAGCTCAGCTGAAAATCTGTCCACCATGGGTAGCCTTGCTCATATCCAAGGTACCAGTGGCAGAGCTCTCAGCCTCATCGAAACACACAAGCCCCCATAGTGCAGCAAACTGACAGACGTGACAGATCTGTTAGTTGAACACCAAGGAAAGAATCTTTCCTGGCTATACACATTCTGAAATCCTCAGCATGAAGTTACTTTCAAATATCTTAGGGTAATAGGTAAATTACCAAACAGCAAGCTGACCTTGAGTTACACTGCAGAGTCCCTTGTGTGTCCACAGTTTCAGTCCTTACCTGTATAGTGGTGGCCTGAATGGAGCCAAGTTATTCCTGAAGTGTTGGCCTTACCTTTTCCTAGTTTGATCTTGGCTCTTCCTGCTCAGAAGTTGAGTAATTCCTGTAAGAGTCTCAACAGCAATAAGGAAACCTATCTATGGAAAAGTGTTTAGAAGGAGCCTCTTTCTCTATTTAGCATGGGATCATTAAACTAAGCCCAGGGGCATTGCTCATTGCCTTCCACTTCCCTTTCTTCATGTCCTCTGAGGTATGTTCAGGCCATAACTATCTTGTTCCTGTTCTTATGACCAGAAACCTAAAACTGCAGATCACTCAATGACCATAAGCATATTTTCACATGAATGTTTCTGACTGACTTAGAGGGGATTGCAGGGAGGGCCTTTGTAGTTCTGTCCTATTGTTACCAAAGACTTGAGATCCACAAATGCTCAGCCACCTCCACGTTTTGCATTAAGCATCTACCACGTGTAACCTGATGAGCATCTTCTGGTGTTGTTATGATATGTCATCCAGACCCTGCCCCTTTGAGACTTCCCTTTCTTGCCTCCAGTGCTGGGAGGGTGGACAGAAGAGAGCTGTGTCCCTCTCTAGGAATTGTCATCAGGTGAAGGGAGACTCTTGCCTAAGTTTTCCACTCTTCTTAGGGCCAGCTACATCCAATGGCTAATTCACCACGGGAATGAAATTCTACTTGCATTTCCCCAATTGAGGATGATTTTGCAGGCCTTTCTATCTCCACTCAAATCCTACTGTTGATCTCAAGAGTACTCCTCCCAAAAAACTTTCTGTGTATTAAGCATTAATTGCTGTCTCAGATTTTGTAGATAAATAATCTATAGCAGCTCTTCAATGAACCGAACCCAAAATGATGTCCCCTAATACTACTTGCTTATTCTAAGCCTCACAACCTACCTAACCCTAGTCTTGCTTGCCTCTGGATAGAACTTATAATTATACTCCTAAGGGCTGAGAGACATTTTACTTTCAATAAGCAAACCATCTCCCACTTGACTTTGCATATACCCTGGTGTTTGGCCCTCCCCAGATACCACCATCTCCTGGGACCAGGAAAGTGGAGAGCAGTTCAGTGCACTACATTTCTGAATACCTCTATAAGCCAAGCTCTAAAACCCACTTATTGGGATCCACTCCCATTTTAATATGATCATGGATTCCTTTTCTCCTTTCCCAATTTTAGTTGTCTGTCTTCCTGAAGGCAGCCTGAGAAACAGTATGTTCTGTTTTAAATATAAAGTTTAGGTATCATTAGGACATCTTAGTTAGAAAATCTTGAAGACTATGGAAAATATGGAGTGGAAGCTTAAGTGAGAGATCTCAAAATACCAGAATAACTTCATTAAAAATAGTATCATACCCTGAAGTTTATATAAACAGTTTCTGTAAAAATGAGATTCATTTTCCTCCATTCTGTTCAAATTTTGGTTATCCCTTCCACCAGGGTCTCAGGAAAACATGTTTCATTTTATAGTGCTGGGGATTGAACCCACTAATGTAAAGCGAGCACTCTACTGCTGAGTTATACCTTCAACTCTAAGGAAAACACTTGGATGATATAACTTCTAACTCAAAAATGGTTTAAAAATTACAACTTGTCACTGTTGAACCTCAGTTGAGGTACTTGCTTTTGGAAAAAATGTAGGTGCCTCTTGAATACTGCACATAAAAGAGAGGCCTTTTTTCTTTTTCGGTACTGGGGGTTGAACCCAGGGCCTTGCGCTTGCATGCTTTGCAAGTGCTGTATCACTAAGCTGCACCCTAAACCCATTTTCTTACTTTTTTTAAAGACAGGGTCTCACTAAATTATGCAGACTGCCTCTGGTCTCAAACTTGTGATCCTCCTGCCTCTGCCTTCCAAGTCACTGGGATTACAGGTGTGTACCACCGCACCCGGCCCTAAAAAAGAGGACTATTATGGTGGATTTTCACTCTGATTTTAATGTGTACTTTTCTCCCTTAATTCCTCTAAAATTATTGCAAAAAATTTTGCAGACTGGCTATTTTAATGCTTCTGAGGCTAGAATAAAGATAAAGTGGAATTTTGTATGTGAGAGGGGGACAGTATTTCCTTTCTAATTGAAAAGGAAATAAGTCTATTCTAACACAGTGTAATAAAACATAAATTGTTTGGCATTCCATGTTTGCAATATTTTTCCTCTGTCAGTATGTAAGTGAGCATGAAAATGTGAGAAGGAAGAGTGAAAGAGAGAATGTATGTAGGCAGGGATGACTTGCAACAATGTTATTTCTCTACATTGGTTAATATTATGTAATGAGCTACACTGAAAAAATATAACTTACGATTGTGACACCTCTGGAGAACTCATGATGGATTTTAATTTAACTGTAGAATTTTAAGAAGAATTTAAAGGGTAAAAGAAGAAGACAGTTTTCTGGGTGGTGAGAAGGGAGAACACTTATTGAAAACAGAAAGATGATGGCAAGGCTGTTTTAGATGTGATTTCTTCTAACATGAATCACATTTTTTAAATAGCTTCTATGGTTTGGTAATTAAGCCTTCAATTTGTCTTTCACTGTATTGATGTACCAAGGCTCCTGATTTCCCTTGTTTTATTCCTACTGAATTTTCTAGGCATCAATTATTCTTCCTTCAGCTTTAATTACCTTAATGAATCACATGAGGGAAACACATACATACACGAGCACACACACACACACACACACACACACACACACTCAAACTCATGTCACATACTCCTTCCTAACACTGTGTTCAAAATTTGACATTAAGAATTCATATAACTAGAAATTCACATTAAGATGAATGGAAAAGGAATCAAATCATAATAACTGTGCATTATAAGTTATACTTCTCTTAACAATGTTTGAATCAAACATTCATTTTGAACCAAACATCTCATATAATGTCACGTCATCATTTGAGTACAAATGGAACACCAAGACTTCATTACAGCTTAAGGAAACTGAGGGCTTAGGTTCACAGCCAAGGTCAGGGGACCACTTGCACAGTGAAATGGGTGTGTGGCCCGTTATCCTGCCAATAGTTTTTTTGCCATACCATCCTTTGTCTGAGTTGTACTTTTCAGTTGCACCATATGGTAAACTAACTTAAAAGGGAATAATTTCTGTTACAGAAGGAAAAAACAGAAGTGTTTTTTTCACAGCTGTTTTTACTACTCAAGCTTTTAAATAATTACACGTATGGGTTTTAGATTGTAGATTTGCGAGTTGTTTTGTCTCTGTTTATTCTGATGGCTAGAAATGAGGCACATCCTCTAGTAACTTTTAGAAAATCAACACTTTAAACAAGAGGATGAAGCTAAAGCACTCTCTTCATGGTCTGGATAATTGTTATCCAGTTTGTTGCTGCTAAGAAAGAATATTGTTTCCAAAGCCTCTTGGAGCACTATGATTTTAGCCAGAGTGCCAAGGAGGCTGGTTATGATTATATATCCTCACATGGACTGGTCTGTTCTCTCCAGTAAACTTTTAATTTGCAGTAGAATTTGAAATGAAAGAACATATTTTATGGCTGTGGTTACTAAGGGCTGGGCTCAGAGAGAGATTAGAAGGCAAACTGTCTTTTGTGAACAATATGGAGTTTGGATTAGAATCACAGTCATTGGCATTTTTTCTTCTAGCATCTAAGTATTCCTCATGCAAAGTATATTCCACCCAGAGCAGCAATGGACAGTAACATTTATTTTTATGTAAGCAGTAATCGAAAACTTCCTCATTTTCTAGGCTTTCTTTGGCTCTTTACAGCATTTGTAATAGTTCTATGAGTTTATCTTTTCTTTGAAATGGTTTTTTTGCATTAGAGGAAACTCTTTAACGGTTTTTCTTAATCTGTTTTTTCAGTTGTATAATAATGTAAAAGTGGCATTATCTGCTTAGAAGCAAATTTGGTTTTCAGTTCAGCATTCTTTCTGTCACATATGTGATTTTTATATTGTTTGAAGACGCTTTTAGAAAGATTTCTTTTCACAAGTGAAACTGTAATGAAACACAACACAATACTTAAGATATCAGTCTACTTAAAGTTTCATCTTCCAGTTGTAATCACTGTTCTTTCTGAGATGGAGCAGAGCTTTGAAATCCAGCCTGACAAAATATGGCAAATTTGTATATATTCAGTTTGGTTCCCTGGTAACATTTTGTTTATAGTTTTATAGCTAATGATGGAAACCCAGGCTAACACAAAGACTGTGAGGTAGGACACTTATTGATGTCAGAATCTTTTCCTTTCTCCCTTCCCTCAGCATCTCTGTGAAGAAAGAAGTCGGGTAGGATTTTTGACCAATGAGTTGTGCCTAAGGTTGAGCCTGAGTGTGTGGTGCCTGCTGCCAAGGAAGTGTTCATGGTTTTCAGTACCATGGACAGTTTCTGCAAGATAAAATAGTTGGGTGTTTCTCCTTTCCCTGCCTTTAATCTTTTGAGGGGGAGTGTTTCCTTCTGTTGTACATAGGGTATCTATGATAGCACCTAACAACAATAAGAAGAGTAGACCTTAAAGATGTTTTCCTCATTCTCACACATCAGTGGTTTCCCTGCAAAATATATGTTAGATATCTTAAATTCCTCTGCTTTCAAATACATTGAAAACCTTTCTTGGGCAGAATTAAAAGTTGATAGGAACTCACTTTGCTATGATAACATTGGCTGTGGAGAGCAATGACTAGGGAGAAATCTAAACCACTGAGGCTTTCCTGGGTATAAGGACAAATGCACATTAAAGTGCCAAAAAGAGCCCACTGATTACGGGTGTGCATTCTAGAGCAAAGAGGCCAGCAGTTGATGGGAAGAAAAAGAATGTGATGGGTTTTCCTTTGTGCGAGTTGCAGAGCTCTTCAGCTCTTTGTCACATAAAGGCATTAGAGGAAACTTGTATTCAGTTATCAGAAATTGCTTCCCCTTGATTTATGATCTGGTAAGGCCCTCCTTGGTAAGCTCTGTGAACTCTTCCTACCAGAAAAAGAGAAATTGCAGATGGATCTGGCATATATAAATGCATGTTGGCAGTGTATATTTAACTTCAAACAGCTCAGAGATAATAAATTCAGTGCCATGCTGACATTAACAGTGTCAATGCTGGCTGAATAAACACATTTGTTGTAAATGATCTGACAATAGAATTATTGATTATAAATCCCAAGTTTGACACTTGGAATCATGTCTCTATTCTATTCCTAAAGAAGGGTGTGACTCTTGATCCATTCTATAGGGGCAGCTTAGCAACATATCTACAGCTGAGTTTCTTCCTGTTGTGATTAATTAATCTGGAGTCACTCAGATACCTCTCTTGTGTGGATTGCATTAACCTTGCTTTGCTCCTATGCATCAGTATATACAGCTGGTGCCTTCCCCATGCCTGGGTTTTGCCTGTCTCTTTTAGTGCATTCTACTTTGAAGTAGGAAGAAGAGAGCAGTCAGGAGACACTAGATCAGTTACAACATGTCTGCCTTATTCAGCTCCATCCCCTGTCTTTTAGACATTGTTGTTGTTAAGTGCCATTGAGTCAAGTCCTACTCATAATGACCCTATGTACAGCAGAATGAAACACTCCCCAACACTGTGCCATGCCCTGCACTATTGTCAGAGCTTCGCTGCTATTGATAGCATTTTCAATGGCAGTTTGTTTCAGGAGTGGGTTGCCAGGTCCTTCTCCCTAACCTGTAGCACCTCGTTTTCCCAGGTGGTTTCTCTTCCAGGGATTAACCAGGCTGACCCTGCTTAGCTTCTGGGATCAGGTGGGATCCGATGACAGGGAGCTATGGGCACATCTTTCTCCCATATTTGCAGTGTTGGGGATTGAATTCAGGGTCTCAAAGAGTGCAGTGAAGCACTCTACCAATTGAGCTAAACTCTAGCCCATTCAGACATTGTTGTTAGGTGCCATCGAGTCAAGTGGCACTCATAGCAACCCTCATAGGGTTTTCAATGGCTAGTTGTTTCAGGATTGCTTCAGGAATGGATTGCCATGTCTTTCTCCTGTTTTGTGGTGCTGGGGATTGAAACTGGGTCCTCAGAGAGAACAGAGCAGCACTCTACCCACTGAACTAAACCCCAGCCCCATTTAGACATTATTACATTGATAATGCCCTGCAGCCCTACCACTGTGCTATCTGATCTGGTCAGATCTCAGAAGCTAAGCAGAGTCAGGCCTGGTTAGTACTTGGATGGTAGACCATCTGGGAACACCAGGTTCTGTAGGCTTGGGAGAAGGACCCAGCAACCCACTCCCAAAACACAATATGCCATTGAAAAACCTATGAGTAGCAGAGAAGCAGTAACAATACAATACTCTTTCACCTGTTTTACATAGCGTCGTTATGGGTTGGATACTGACTTGACAGCACCTAACAACAACAACAACACTGATAATATAATCTCATTATTTTTTCCCTATAGAGTCAATTGATGGGTGCATTTTACTGAACCTTCTATGGTTTTATAAAGATTTCTATGTGAACCTTGTAAGCAAATGAATTATAAAAATTGATTTACCCAGAAAATTATTTTCCAGAGGATTTTAGTTAATCTAACTCTGTCAGGTGTTTATCTCACAAGAAATTAAATTAAATGTGAAATATCTTTTAAATATAATTTTAAATATATAGGCATGCTATTTAAGTTATAGCAAACCATCTACCAGGTTGCATTCCTAAGTACCTCTGCAAAGAACACCAGAATGTTTTTTTGAATATCTATTTGCAAAATGGCTGGAATTTAGCTCAGTTGGTAGAGTGCTGCCCTGCAGTCTCTGAGGTCCCGAGTTCAATTCCCAGCACCACAAAAATGGGAAAAGGGCCTGGCAATCCACTCCCAAGGCAATCCCAAAACAGTCAGCCATTGAAAACCCTATGAGGGTCACTATGAGTCGGATACCGACTCGATGGCACCTAAAAACAACAACAACTTGCAAAATTTGCTTTGTTGTTTTTACAATAAATGAATAGTTCAGTTGGAGGACATAGAAGTGTTTACTTCTTCAAGATAATGCCAAATCTTCATATTTCCAGTTGTGGGTTTGTATTTTTCTCTTTGGTACTTCAGTAATAGTCTTTGTCCTATCGTTTGAAAATGGTGCTCAACACTTCTACTGCAAATGTGCAAATATATTCAATTGACCTGCCATATACATTTGCCAAAGAATTCTACCTCATCTCTTATCTAACAGACAACATGCATTAACTTTTCTTTTTTGTCTGCATCTGCTTTTTCTAACAAGAGCTCAAAATGTCACCAAGGATAAGTAGCTGGCCTCTTTATCTTCACCATGGAAGTTGAAGTTGACTGCTCAGTTTATTTCTAAAGGTTTTGCCCTAGCTGTTTACAATCTCCTACCATAGCATGGCCTGCAGCCATAGCCCTATGGCGTCTGATCCCATCAGATCTTGGAAGATAAGCAGGGTCAGGCCTGGTTAGTACTTAGATGGGAGACTGCCTGGGAACACCAGGTTCTGTAGGCTTGGGAGACAGATCTGGCAACCCACTCCCAAAAATCAATCTGCCATTGAAAACCCTATGAACAGCAGAGAAGCACTGACAATAGTGTTTTGCCTGTTGTACACAGGGTAGCTATGAGTCAGATACTGACTTGACGGCACCTAACAACAACAACAACAACAAACCATAGCATGATAACTACAGTACATTGGTAATTCTTGATTTATAAATAATTTTCTAGGATTGTTTAAATCCTATCTTTATTACTTACCAAAAGAAGTTGAGGAAACAGAAACACAGCAAACTTTCAGTGATATGTAGCATGCCAGGAATAACCTATGGTATGGTTTTTCACTTGAATGTGTCTATGAATGGTGGCCTTAGGCACTGTCAGTTTTAAGTGAGACGTAGTGTTTGGAAGACAAAGAGTGGTAAGGGATTGTGTGTACTTGATCTAAGATAGGACAGCAGTAGTGACCATGTGGCCATCAGGTACTTATGGCAAAGGGCTCAGTCCTATTGGAAGTTAGTGAGGAGTTAAGAGTTTTCTTTCTGTTTTCCTCTGAGAATTTTGCTCTCTTTTTCTCTTCTTTCACTTCCATTTCCTCCCACAAAGAAGTTTCACAGTTCCGTTACTGTTTCAAGCCAGAGTCCAGGTCCTCACTCTGCTGTTCATCTGGTTCTATGACTTAGGGCAGAATGAGTCACCTAAGTCTCAATTTACTTAACAGTGAAATGGAGATGAAAATTTTCTCTCTTAAGAAAGCTTTAAAGATTAAATGAGATAATGTACACGAATGCCTCAAGTACAGTGCCTGGCATAGGGACCAAATACATTTTTTGAATTTGAGTCAAATCTGATGTAAAATCTAATTTCTCTGCAGTCTATTAGTGGAGTAAATTTTTTTTAATTTATATTTTATTTTTTATTTTTTCACTTTATTTCTTATTAGTAATTTTTACTTAATGTACAACTAAATGGATTTTGTTCTAACATTTCTATACACACATATCATTTTATGTTGCGCCTGGTCACCTCCCCATCACCTTGTCATGACAATCCAATCTACTTCCTCTCTACTAGTGGTCCTCCTTTGCTTGCATGGTGCATACGCCTGTGTGTGTGTGTGTGTGTGTGTGTGTGTGTGTGTGTGTGTGTGTACTTATATACATTGTATATATAATTATATAGAGATATATCAATTTTGCCTTAAGAGCAAAGTGTGGTGTTTCTCTTCCTTTCCCCATTGTTGTTGTTGTTATTGTTGTTGTTAGGTGCCGTCGAGTCGGTATCCAACTCATAGCGACCCGCTGTACAACAGGGGAAACACTATTGTCAGTGCTTCTCTGTTGTTCATAGGGTTTTCAATGGCAGATTGATTTTTGGGAGGGGGTTGCCAGGTCCTTCTCCCAAGCCTACAGCTTCTGGTGTTCCCAGGGGGTCTCCCATCCAGGTACTAACCAGGCCCAACCCTGCTTAGCTTCTGAGATCTGACGGGATCTGATGCCACAGGGATACAGCTGCAGGCTTTCCCCATTACTCTTTCTTATTACCCTCTTTCTCTATAGTCCCTTTTCTCCCCTACCTAGGCCCCTTCTACTTTCATTACCTATACATTTTAATATTGAATATATATTGAAATATAACACCTACTTATGAGATAAAGCATGATGCTTGTCTTTCTGGGTCTGGCTTAATTTGCTTAAAAGGATGATCTCTAGTTCCATCAATTTTCTAGAAACTGCCATAATTTCATCCTTCTTTACAGATGAATAAAGCTTTATATGTATATGTACCATATTTTCCTTATCTGTCAGTAGACACCTAGGTTGATTCCATATCTTAGCCATTGGGACTAGTGCCACAATAAACATGGATAACATTTCTTTGGCTATATACTCTGGAGTGGTTTGCTGGGTTATAGGGCAGTTCTATTTTTAGTTTTATTTTTTTTAATCTCCATACTGATTTCTATCAGTATGCACCAGCCTGCATCCCCATCAGCAGTGTTCTAGTGTTCCTTTCTCCCTGCATCTTTGTCAGCATTTGTTGTTTGTTGTGTTTATTTTAGCCATTCTGACAGGGGTGAGCCGGTCGTGGTGGCACACACTGGTGAACAAGGAGTCTGAGGCAGGAGGATCACGAGTTCGAGGCCAGCTTGGGCTACACATTGGGGGGGCTGGGATTTAGCTCAGTTGGTAGAGCGCCGCTCTGCAGTCTCAGAGGTCCTGAGTTTGATTCCCAGCACCCCAAAAATGGGAGAAGGACATGGCAACCCACTCCCAAGGCAATCCCGAAACAATCTGCCATTGAAAACCCTGTGAGGGTCGCTAGGAGTTGGACACGACTTGATGGCACCTAACAACAACAACGACAGGGGTGAGATGGTGTTTCAATGTAGTTTTGATTTGAATTTCCTTGATGGCTAAGGATATTGAACATTTTTTCATATGATTGTTGGCCATTTGTATTTCTTCTTTTGAGAACTCTCCGTTCAGTTCATTTGCCCATGTTTTTATTGGATAACTTGTTTTATGGTGTTTAATTTTTTGATCTCTTTATATATTCTAGGTATCAGTCCCTGTCTGGCGTGTAGTTGGCAAGATTTTCTCATATTCTATAGGCTGTCTATTTATTCTGATAGTTTCCTTTGCAGTTCAAAAGCTTTTTAATTTTATGCAATCCCATTAGTCAATTCTTGCTATTATTGGCTGTGCTGTTGGGGTCCTTTTCAGAAAATGCTTGCCTATGCCTAAGTCTTGAAGTATTTTCCTTATGTTTTCCTCCAGCTGTTTCAAAATTTTAGGTCTTACATTATGATCTTTGATTCAATATGAGCTGATTTTCATGGTAGGTGAGAAAGCAGAATCTACTTTCAATCTTCTACATGAAGATATCCAGTTCTCCTAGCACAGTTTGTTGAAGAGACTGTCATTTCTCCAACTTATATTTTTGGCAACTTTGTTGAACATCAGGTGGCTTTAGCTACATGGATTTATTTCTGTATCCTCTATTCTACTTCATTTGTCTGTATGTTTGGTTTTGTGCTGGTACCGTGACTTTATTGTTACTCTGGTTCCACAGTGTAGTTTGAAGTTCGGTATTGGGAGGCGGCCTCATACATTGCTCTTTCGGATAAGGATTGCTTTAGTGATTCAGGGTCTTTTATGCTTCCTTATGAGCCTTAGGGTTGTTTTTTCTATAACTGTAAAGAATTTCTTTGGCATTTTCATGCTGATGGCATTAAATCTGTAGACTGATTTTGATAATATAGCCATTTTTTACAGTATTAATTCTTCTAATCTATAGGCCTGGGAAGTCTTTCCATCTTCTAGTACCTTCTTTAATTTCTTTCTTCAATGTGTTAAAGTTTTTATTATAGAAGTTTTTTCTTCCTTAGTTAGGTTTATTCCTAGGTATTTTATTATTTTGTAGCTATTTTGAATGGGACTGCTTTCCTGATTTACCTTTCAGCCTGGTCATTTATTGGTATATAGAAAAGTTACTGATTTTTGTATATTGACTTGGTATCCTGCTATTTGCTGAAAGTTTTTAACCAGCTCTGTGAGTTTTCTGGTAAAGTCTTATGGTCTTGTAAGTATAGGATCATATCATCTGAAAATAGAGATAACTTGACTTTTTCCTTTCTTATTTGTAATCCTTTTCTTTCTTTTGCCTTATTTCTGTGGCTAATAGATCAATTATTATATTGAATAGTAGTGGAGACAGTGAATACTTTTGTCTTCTTTCAGATTTTAAAGCAAATGCTTTCAGTTATTTTCCATTTAGTATGCTGTTGGCTGTAGGGTTTTCATATATTGCCTTTATTTTGTTAAAGTAGGTTCCTTTGATTCCTAGTTTATTCAGGGTTTTTATTGTGAAAGGATGTTGAGTTTTGTCAAAGGCCTTTTCTGCATCCATTGAGGTGATCCTGTGATTTCTGTATCTGAATCTATTTATGTGCTATGCTACATTTATTTTCTTCTGTATGTGGAACCACTCTTGTGTCCCTGAAAAGAAACCAACTTGATCATAGTGTATGATCTTTTTATTGTGCTGTTGAATTTGATTTGCAAGAATTTTATGGATAATTTTTGTGCCTATGTTTATCAAGGAAATCTGTAGTTTTTCTGTTTTGTTCTATCCTTATTTGGTTTTGGTATCAGAAAAATATTGGCTTCACAGAATGAGGGTGGTATTTTTCCTTCCCTGTCTATTTTACGGAATAGTTTTAAAAGCATCAGTGTTAATTCTCCTTTAAAGGTCTTGTAGAATTTGGCAGTGAATCCATACGGTCCTGGACTTTTCTTTGTTGGAAGACTATTACTGCCTCAGTCTTGCTGCTTATGACAGATCTGTTTAAGTTTTTCTATCCTTTTGATTTAATTTTGGTAGGTCATATGTGTCTAGGAATTTATCCATCTCATCTAAGTTTTCTAGTATTTTAGAATATAAATTTTCAAACTATTCCCTAATGATTCTTTGGATTTCATTGAATCTGTTGTAATATCCCCTTTTTCATATCTACTTTTATTAATTTGAGTCTTCTCTCTCTTTCTTTTGGTTTGGGTAAGGGTTTATTGATTTTATCTTTTCAAAGAACCAGCTCTTTTTTCATCAATTCTATTTATTGTTCTTTCAGTTTCTATTTTATTAATTTCTGCTCTGATCTTTACTATATTTTTATCTACTGATAATGGGTTTTGCTTGTTCTTATTTTTCTAAGACCTTGAGGTGCATCATTACGTTATTTATTTGAGTCTTTTGATTTTTAATGTAGGCACACATAGCAATAAACTTCCCTCTTGGAACCTCCTTTGCTGTATCCCACGGTTCTGGCAGGTTGTGTTTTCATTTTCATTTGATTCTAGTAATTCTTTTTATCTTCTCTGATTTACTAAAGGACACACTGATTGTTTAAGAATGTATTGTTCAATCTCCATTTTTATAGTTTCTGTAGTTTGTCTTGCTGTTGATTTCTAGTTTTATTCAGTTATGGTCCAATAAGATTCACTCATTTATTTAAATTTTTCTGTTTTTGTTAAGACTTGATGTATGGCCTAAATGTGATCTATTTACTTGACAGCACCTAACAACAACAAACAATTTTAGATCAAGTTGTATGAGCTGCCAAGAAGAATATGTATTCTGCAACTTTTGGACAGAATATTCTGTAGATGTCTATTAAGTCCATTTGATCTATTGTGCTATTTAACTCTAAAGTTTCTTTGTTGAGTGTTTTTTGTCTGGGTCTTCTACCTATTGATGAGAGTGGAGCATTGAAGTCATTCAGTATTATTTTATCTAGATCAATCTGTCCTTTTACATCCAGGAGTATTTGTTTTATAAAACTTGGTGCACTAGGGCCGGGCACAGTGGCACACGCCTGTAATCCCAGCAGCTCAGGAGGCGGAGGCGGGAGGATCACAAGTTCGAGACCAGAGGCAGTCTGCATAATTTAGCGAGACCCTGTCTCAAAAAGTAAAAAAATAGGATGAGGGCGCAGCTCAGTGGTCTAGCACTTGCAGAGTATGCAGGCGCAAGACCCTGGGTTCAACCCCCAGTACCACAAAAAACAAAACAAAACAAAACAAAAAACAACTTGGTGCACTGGTGTCTGGTGCATATACATTTACAATGTTATATCTTCTTGATCAATTGTTACATTTATTATGTGTAATGACCTTTACCTCTTCTAATTTTAACTTGAAGTCTACTTTGTCTGATATAAGGATGCCTGTGCCTTTTTTTCCTTGTTTTTCTTCTCTTTTCCTTTCCTTTCTCCTTTCTTCTTTTTCTTTCTTTTCTTTTCTTTTCTTTTCTTTTCTTTTCTTTTTTTTTTTTTTGGTTTATTCCACTTGCTTAGTGTATCAATTTCCATCCTTTCACTTTCAGTCTGTGAGTGTCCTTGCCAGTGAGATGTGGTTTTTTACAGACAAATTGTTGGGCCTTATTTTTTAATCTAATCTACTAGTCTGTGTCTTTTAGTTGGCTATTTACATTTAGGGTTATTACTGAGAGGGTTTTACTGACTCTTATAATTGTTTTGGGTGTTTTTCTGGTTGCTTGACACACTATTTGCTGTTTCCTTTCTCCTTTATTCATGTTTTGATTTTGCTATCTTTTTGAGTTAGACATGACTGATTCTTTCCCAATTCTCATTAGTTTATCTTTTCCTCTCATGAAATTTTTTCTTTCCTGTACTCTCATGATTGAGTCTGTCTTTCTTCCTCCAGTGTGTGTAGGATTTCTTTAAGTATCTTCTGCAATGCTGATTGGTGGTCATGAATTGCTTTCATGTGTGCTTGTCTTGGAAGGTTTTTATTTCTCCTTCAATTTTAAATGATAACCTTTCTAGATATAGTAATCTTGCTTGGCAGTTACTTTGGAGGCTTAAAGTATATTATCCTATGCTTTCCTGGACTTTAGGAATTGTAGTCCACCCCTGAAACAATACCAAAATCATCAGCCATTGAAGACCCTATGAGGGTTGCTATGAGTCAGACACAACTCGACAGTCCCTAACAATAACAAAACAAGAACTGAGAGGTTTAACGTTTTTCTGATGGGTTTGCCTTTGTAAGTGAGTTAGTGTTCTTCTTTTCTAGCTTTTAATATTGTTTCTATGTTCTGTAGTCCTGGCATTTTAACTATAATGTGTCTTGTGTCTTTTCTAGTCATTTCTATTTAGGGTTCTAAAGGCCTTCTGTGGTTGAATGTCTGTTTCCTTCCCCAGATTTTAGAACTTTTCTGCTATAATTTCATCAAATAGGTTTTCTATGCCTTTATTTTTTATCTCAGCTCCTTCTTCTACCCACTGGATTCTTAGATTTGGTTTCCTGATAATGTCCCTTAGTTCTTAGAAATCATGGTTATGTTCTTTGTTTTTTTCTTTGTTGATATCTGAGTATAGTATTTCCTCAACTTTGTCTTCCATTCCTGATATTCTATTTCCTGCTTGAGCTGGTCTACTGGTGATGCTTTCCATTGTGCTTTTTATTTGATTTATTAAGTTCTTCTTTTCCAACACTTCTGTTCTTTTTTCTTTTCAAAATTTCAATTTCGATGCTGAATTTGTCATGCATTTGGCTGACTTTGTCTTCCGCATTGGTGACTTTCTGAACTATGTCATATATTGATTTCCTTACTTTATTCATCTGCTTGTTTGTGTCCTCTTTGAAGTCATTGGTCATCTTTACAAGAAGATTTTGAATTCTTTGTCTGACATATCAACCATATCATTATCATTGGATTAATTGGTTAAATAATTATATTCTTTTGAAGGAGACATGTTGCTTTGCTTTTTCATGTTTCTTGTTTCTGTTTTGTGATTTGTGGACCTGTTTGGATACATATCTCTTTCCATTGTATTTGGGGATCTTCTTAGCAACTTTCTCTTGAGATCTCAATTCCAGAACCATTCCCAGAGGAGAAGACAAACTACTGTAGTAGGTACAATATTAAACCAAACCAGATATGGATATGCACTTAACATCAGTTAAAGATAACTACTCTCCCACCAATGCCCATATAACAGAAAATGGTGCCAATAATATAGCATAATGTTTGAAGCTACAGATGACTTAGGATGAAAGTAAAAACAATAATTGCCTGAAATAAAAAGGGAGAGCAGAGAAAGAGAAAGAAAAAAGCAAAAATAATTAAGTTGAAGAAAGGAAAATGAAGATTGAGAACAAAAATGAATATTAGGAAGATGGAGAGAAAAAATAAAAGATTTAAAAATTCACAATAAAGAAAAATATATAAGCAAAATTATTTAAACATAAGAAGAACAATAGGAAGTCAAAACCCTAAGAGGTTCCTTTTTCAAAAAGAGTAAAAATAACAAGCCGGGCATGGTGGCGCACTCCTGTAATCCCAGCAACTTGAGAGGCAGAGGCAAGAGGATTGCAAGTTTGAGACCAGAGGCAGTCTGCATAATTTAGTGAGACCCTGTTTCAAAAAAAATTAAATAAAAAATGGGCTGAGAGTGCAGCTCAGTGGTACAGCACTTGCAAAGCATGCAAATGCGAGGCCCTGGGCTCAACTCCCAATACCTAAAAAAAAAAAAAAAAAAAAGTAAAAGTAATACTAAAAGTATAGTAAATAGAAAGAGAGAGGTACATAGGCAGCAAAATATAAAAGTGAAAAAAGAAAAAGATAAAAGTACATTAGAAAAAAGAGAAATGAAAAAAACAAAATTAAAGATGAAAAGAACAGGAAGAGAAGGAGGAGATAGAGAATGAGAAGGGTGAGGAGGAGGACAAAGAAGAGGAGGAACTGTCACTGTGGTGTATGTTTGCAATACCAAGATATCCAGAGGATGAGGCAGGAAGATCTTGAGCCCCAGGCCAGAAACTCAAGGCAACCCTGTCTCAAAACAAAAATGAGAAAAGGGCTGGGGGTACTCCACAATGGTGCAGTACTTGTCCTATGCAAATTTCTGGGTTCAATCCCCAGCATTGCAGAAAATAGTAAAAAAGAAAGATAAAGTACTGGAGCAGCTTCTTTCTGTGTCTTCTAATATTAGAGTCTGTTATGGGGAGGGGTGCTCTGTAGAAGATGGAGTATTTTATCTCACGTTGTTCAGAGTTGCCAGTCTCTGAAGTTTCCCTCAGGAGATGGAGTCCATTCCACTTTCCAGTGGGATGGAGTTCTGATCCACCTTGCCTGAGTCTCCTGCTGCCTGAGCCTCTCAGCGTGCTGGTATCCCATCTTGCCTCTGTAATTGCCTGCTGCTGCTGTGTTGTACCCTGGGGTTGTGGCAGGTTATACCCAGGCTCCCTGACTAGTGCTTATTCTTTGTTTTCAGGCCCAGGACTAGATCAGTCTCACGTAGTAGGTTTCCTCTCAAAATGGTACTGGTCACAGCCCTCTGAGATATGGAGAATGGCAAAATGAATCTCTTCTCCAATTCTGACCCCCCCGCAGTCAGGAAGAGCCACTATTCACCAACCCCCCGGAATGGATCCAATGGCTTCAAAGACTGTGGACTTGTCCTATGGGACTGCCAGCCTGCCTGCCAGGGCTGTCCAGCTTACCATTTGGGGGAAGGATTCTGTTTTCCCTTGCTTGCTAGTGAGCCACAGCTGGAGATGTGTCCTGTTACTCCTTCTCTATAACCTCCCTTGTGATTTCTGTGCTTTTCAGTCTTTCTGTCTTTGGAATAGAGTCCACTCCTTTCTATTCTCCCTCTTTTACTATGTCACATGGAGGCTTCCTCTAATCCACCATTTTACTGAAGTAAATTTTTAAAAAATAATTTTCTTGAGTTCTTGGCATCCGTGGACATGGAAACTGGTTTTGCTTTCTTCCTTTCCTTTGAGGTGGTTGTGCAGATGTAAGTCTAATATTTGGCTGCACAGGCAGGAGTGCAGGCAATCTCCATTGTTTGCTGAGGATACATCAGTCCTGCAATTTATGAGCAGGCTTCAAGACCAGAGGAAAGAAGAGAGGAGCCTGGATTGATCAGGAAGCCCACTGGAAAAGAAAGCATGTCACTAAAAAATGACAAGATATTCCGAAGGCATCCCAATATGCTGCCTCCTAATAAATCTTCAGTTCTCTCCTATGAGAAGAGAAATGGCTCTTCTTTCTAATGTACATCACAGACAAAGCTTATATTCTTTACTACTATGTGCACGTTTATCTTCGTAGCTTCTGAGGAGGAAAATCGACCTACATCTGAAATCTCCATTCAATTTCACTACTTTAGATTCTTGATGGCTTTTAAATAAAAACAAGGTGAAGGATTATTGTTGGCAGCAAAGTGGATTTCAGGACAGCTAGAGAATGGAAGGAAGAGAACTGCTTATATTTTGATCAATCTAGTCCATGAAAATATATACGGGAACATACAGCTATAAAACATATTGACACTGAACACTTTTCCCTCAGTGGTGTTTACACTTGATGATATCTGGAATTTTATATAAGCTGCTTTTTGCTCTCCAGCAGCATGTCATGATACATGTTGTTTGGGACTCCCTTTCGGGTAGTACTTTTCCTAAAAGGGCCTTCCATAAAAAATTTGGTAATTTTCTTTTCCAGAACATACCCGCTGCCAGCTACCTCTGTTTGTGATATTTAAAATTATGAAAGGGAGGAGCTTATTATCATATGCAAGATATTACAATCATATCACAATTTTTATTTTTTAATGTTGTGCTATTAAGTCCTATTAACTCTTGGGGTGATTTTCTCAGTCTTATTCAAGTCTTAAATGAATATGTCTCATTGTTCATTTATCTGGGGGCAAACTTAATCTCAGCATCCCAGTGTGTGTCCTGGGAGTATAGGGTTCTGTGGCTGGAATATCTGTTGTCCTATGAGTTACCAGATTAATTCAGCTAATGTCATTGGCAATGGGATTTTCTCCTTTTTCCTTCATTTTTTTTTAATTTGTGAGAAGCTATACATTTGATCAAAGTTAATCATTCCTGATATTCTTTAACTTGTGAATCACAGAACTCAGTGCAACTGGCAAAAATTTTCAAATGAAATTGCCAAAAAGATCTTTCTTCAAAACAGCTATGGTGTTGTTAAATGTGCACACCCATCGTGTGTCTGTAAGAAAAGCCAAGAGAAACATTTCCTGCCATTGTAAATAATATGCTTTTAGTAAATAATTATTGATTTTAAAAGAAATTCAGTCTTTCACTTCCTGGGTCACATTTAGCATAATCTCTGCTCCTAGATTTATTTAATATTTGATATAGTATTGGCATAAATCTTCACCAAAAATGAAAACCAACAAAGATAGATACTTTTAAACTGTTGAATTTAGCTGGGCACAGTGGTGCATACCTGTAATCTCAGAAGCTTGGGAGGCTGGGGCAGGAGAGGACTGCAGGTTCAAGACAAGAGGCAGCCTGCATAATTTAGTGAGACCCTGTCTCAAAATAAAAAATAACAAAGGGGATAAGGGTACATCTCAGTGGTAGAGCACTTGCCTAACAAGTGTGAGGCCCTGGGTTCAACCCCTCTGTACTGAAAAGTCTAATATAATACAATATAATATTTTATTAATAGTAATCACATTCTGGTATGATGAAGAGTTATAGAAGAATGCTAAATTAGATAATGAAGCTATTTGAAGCTAACATATGATGAGTTTTAAGGAGGACTAAATTGTTACAATGGGGATGATGAATGTTAGAATTCATGGAGGACATACTGCCTCTAGGGAAGTTTTTATGAAGAAACCAGAATTGAGCTGACCACTAGGGGGATACTGGGTAGGCATGAAAACACAAACTAATGAACCAAAACAACCATAACCAAACAAAAACATAAAATACTCCCAGGGAGGAGGTCATAGAGACAGTGGTACTGATATAGTGGTCCACGCCAGACAGAAGATTCAGCCATGTTATTCTCCTGCCTAGCACACTGGTTAATGTTGGAGGTTCAAGAGTGAACTGAGTAAGCAGGTAAAACAGGAAAATAGAGAGAGGAGATGGAAAGATGTTTATCTTTCTCATAATTTGTTGTTGTTTTTAGGTGGCGAGTCAGCTCCAACTCATAGCAACCCTCATAACATTTTCAATGGCTGATTGTTTTGCAATTGTTTTCAGGAGTGGACTGCCAGATCCACCTCCCATTTTTGCCATGCTGGGGAATTAAACCCTGGTCCTCAGAGAGTATGAAGCATCATTCTACCAACTGAGCTAAACCTCAGCACCTGGATCTGAGAGGGCTCAAATTAAATAAAGGTGGGGAGATGGCCAGGGATGGTGATCAGATGTACTTCTTTACAAAGCTGGGATGTCCTTTAAAAATCTGAGTTCACCACCTTGTAGAAAATCTGATGCCCAGCACAATGACCCAGGGTCCAGAAAAGAGGGGACTTTGAGGTCCCATGTGGTAACAGTGGCCCTCCAAGCCCGAGGTCAGAGTGGATGGCAGTGTAAAAAATGATTGAGTGATGGTGAAGTCCTAAGCTCTACCACTGGGCTACACTCCTAGCCCATTTTTTATATTTTATTGCAAATCAGAGTCTCACTAAGTTACACAGGCTACCTCTGGCCTCTAACTTGAGATCCTCCTGCCTGTGCCTCCTATGTCACTCAGATTACAGGGGAGCACCTCTGCATCCAGCTTTTGCATGCCCTATTTCTGACCAACTGCCTATCCTTGCTGGAAACCCACTCGCCTTTATTACTAGAGCTCATACAGACCCACTTTCAGGTACAGCAAGACCTCTCACTGTGCTCTTAATCTTCCAGGAGCCTTGACTATTTTTATCTTTTTGTGTTTCTCTATAAATTTGTGAGATTCCATCAAAAATTTGGAGGTAAATTTTGATTGTGGCTACACTGGATCTATAGGTAAATTTGTAAAAGTCTGAAATGTTTCTAATAATTGTCTTCCAATCTGTGAATGTGATATTGTTGTTTGGAGGTGCTCAGTAATATCACTAACTTTCCTGGTGGAGTGCTTATAAATTCTTTTTTACCAGATTTATTCTCTAATTATTTGACATTTTTGATGCTCTGGTAAATATCTATTTGTTGTTGGCATATAAAAATCCAATTGATTTTTCTATCCAAAAGCTTTTCTATGAGCTGTAATGAGCTATATGTTTGCCTGGATCTTCTGTGTGGATGAGTATTTTATCTTTCTTCCCAGGAAAGAAAATGAGATGGTGTTACTAATGGATCAGAGGCCACAAATGCAGCTCATAGTCTGTCCTGGCTCATCTTCTCTTACTTTTTTACTTTTTTAAAAAGTATCTTATATCAATTTAAAAGTGAATTCTTTTGGGATGGGTCAAACCTCAGACTCTTAATAAGGCACAGTTCTAAGAGTGACTTCAATCCAGGTGTGGTGGCTCACCCCTGTGATACCGGAGACTGGGGAGGTGGAATTTGGAGGATTGCAAGTTCAAGGCCAGAGGCAGCCTGTGTAAGCTAGCAAGACCCTGTCTTAAAATAAAAAATTTAAAAATGGACTGTGGATGCAGTTAAGTGGTACAGCACTTACAAAACATGTGTAAGGCTCTGGGTTCAATCCCCAGCACCACACACACACACACACACACACACACACACACACACACACGTGACTTCAGTGCAAAATGATAGGCAAACACTCTTTAGTGTGGTAACAATGCAAAGTAAGTACCCTATCAGCCACCTGGATTCTACTTACAGAACAAATACTAATTATATCAAGGTAATGTGCAGTATAGCAAGACTGAGCATTACTGTTTCCAGTGTTTTTTAAAAGACCAAACAACCTTCTATATCCTCTTGCAACTTGCAGCTCAAAGAACAAGATCACTGGCATTTTACCTCAGTGCCCCTGGAAGGGAAAATGATGTCCTGAGGCTTCCCAGCTATCATCGTCACAAGGTTCTCCCAAGCTGCGTTTATAATGTCCTTGGCCTTTCCACCTGAGAGAACATACTCTTTGAATAACTATTTCAAGCAATTTTAAGAAGGATTTATTCTCATATTTAAAGCTCAGGGTGAAAAAAACATTCTTTAAGGGAAGCAAACAAACCTCAAAAGCAGCCTGAGCAGATGGAAAGTCCAAAGATATCTCCAGAAAGACTGGTTGTAGTTTTGAATCACTCACCAGAAGGACAGGTGCCATTGCTGGGAGTTATGTTTTCCCACAGCTCTGCATCTGGTTATTATAATGAAACTTGGACAGAGATTAAGTGATGAATAGACTAAATGATGCAATAAAAGTCACCCGGAATTCCTGTTCCACTCTCTGTGTGTGCATTGTGGACTTTAGACAGACTGCAGCCATTAGTCTGTTTTATTTTGGCATTGATAATGTTTGTTTGAATCACTATAAAATGGCACCTTTCTATTTTAATGTTTAAATAAACTAGGATCATGCAGCATACCATCCTCTGGCCTTTTCAGTGTGGCTGATCCACTCCATCTCATATGTTGAGATAGAAACAAATTGCTTTAGGTTGTTCTTTAAAGCTAGACTCAACACCATTCTTAGCTCCTTTTTATTCCTCTTGAAGACACTGTCAATTCCAGGCTCTGTGCATCACCTTTGATATCTGTTTTTCACTCTTTTTTGTTAGATGAATCCTCAGATTTCCATTTTGGCTGAATGGACTTCAATTCTCCCTTAGCCCTTGGGTCATTAAATTTCCAGATTTTAGTATCCACTCTGGGGTCTTCATAGAGCAATGACCTTCTCTAATTTTGTCCTTTGTGATAATAACATTCCTCAATGGTTTCTCCTCATTTAGTTTTCCTTAATTACAGTGATCAGTTCAAGGAAAAGTGGATTGTTCAAAATAGACTTTCAGGAAGGAGATCAGTAGACAATCAAATAATTATATAGAAATATGTACGTTTGTGATTTTAGTTGAAATGTCCAATAGCCACTTTTCAGCAGGCTTTTGATTTTGTGTAGTGTAATGACAATATGTACTTGCTTCCAGGCCAAAACTTTAATATATGTCAGTGCATAACTCATGACTTTGCAGAAAAATGAATCACGGTGGCCTCCAGGACATCTGATTTCTGAAGAAGTCCCATATTGACTTGATAAGAGTGGGAACATGTCATCCTCCCTTGTGAAGAATATTATACTTTCTACTTTTGAGTTTCCTTACTACACTCTTTTATATTTCTAACCCCACTAAAGCCTCTTTAAATTATCTTCACTACTGGTGGATCAAGTTCAAAACTTAAATTCCTTTGCTTGGTTGTGACTTCACTACATCTATCTCTCCTAGGACATTGGCCAACCTGACATGCCATAAACAGTAGGTGGAGCCGCAGGTACTCATTACTCCATGGGACACAGGTCCTTCACATAGGCATTATCTTAGCATATTCCAGTGTAAATGGGGCCCAACAAGATGTCTCTTTTTACATTAGCACTTGGGTAACAGGTGCGCCAGCAGTGAGCTCCTGTCCCATCACCCTCATAGGATATTGTCTTTCTTTAGTCCCTAACATAGGTTGCACTGCTCTGTGATTATTTCTGTGTGTGGTCTCTCCTTTCTATAGTGAGGAATGTGATATGCCATTGTATTCCTAACACTGTATTGAATGAGATACAATCTCAGTGTCTGTGAATGAAATAATTGAGTAAACATTTTAGAACAAAACATATTTTTTAGAATTATTAAGTAATTAAATGCTACCTGCATTTTCTTGCAAGCTCAGCATTTTACCCTTAAATTTTGTACTCAGACTCTGACTTGCCTTCACCAATGATAAACACCACAAGATTATGAAATACAAGCTCACTTTGCCTATCCTGTACTGCATTTATTCATCTATTTACCCAGCATGGAGTACTTGAATGTGAGTTTCTAATGGCAATTAATATGAAATTTTGGGATTTAAAGTGTGTATATTTTTTCATTTATTGAGTTGCATGTTATGTGCTTTATGAAATGCTTTTATAGTTTTTCCTTTTGCAGTTTAAAAAGATTACTTAAAAATTAGAAGAGAGAATTAAAGTATTTATAGGGTAACACAACAAAGAAGTGTTTCCTTAGTAACTAGAACCACAGCTTTCTTTGAAATCTTACCCTGTATACAACTTTAGACTTGAAAAATAAAATGGAAATTGGCCAAGGAGAAGAAATAGTGAGGGAAGCAGATTAGAGTAGTGGTGATTTGTTTGGTCATTCATGACACAGATGGAGTCAGAGAGTAAAGAAAGATAATCTTTGTTTTTTAAAAGAGAACTTGACAATTTTATATAATTAAAATTTTATCTCTGTAACAAAGTTATATTTCAGGAGGAAAATTTTAATTGTATAATCAAGAGCCTGGAAGTAGGTTGCAGTTAGAGTTGTTAGCAAGTAAGTAGCAAGCACCTTCGTAGAATACTAGTTAGTATTTGTTACTTCAACAAGGAGTTTGGTTTTCTTGAGGATCTTGGAAAAAAAAAAAAACAGAGCAGGAGGCAAATACTACCTCAAGCAGATGATGGGTTGCTTTCTGGCCAGTATTATGGTAGCCATGAACATCATACCCAGGGAGGAAGGGATTGTTATATTTAGCCACTCTAGACTAAAACCTCTGCAAGGATTGAAGCAGAGACAGTTGTGAAGAGTGGTTTACCAGTTAAGCTAGTGAATGAAGGACAACAGATAATTAGTTTTATCACTCTGAAGGTTACAGCAAAGGTGGATAGAAACTGAAGTTTACCTCCAGATTCGATTTTTCTTCTACTTTGGTTTTGCTTCTTAATTTTTGATCTCTTTCGTTCCCCTTCTCTCCCTCCCTCTTTCCCCACTCCCTCCCACCCTCTCCCTCCCTCTCTTTCTCTCTCCCTCTTTCCCCCCTCTCTCCTTCCCTCCCTCCCTCTCTCTCCTTCTTTCCCCTCCTCCTTCCCTTCCCTTCTTTCTCCCCTCCTTTTCTCTCTCCCCCCTCCTCCCTCCCTCTCTGACTGTCTTAGGAAGCATACTGAAACATGGGAAGTATTCTTTTGGTTTTGGTTGTGTTCTTTCTTACATTCTTCCTATTTAATCACTTCTTCAGTTCTCACTTCTTCTACCCCTTAAGTGAGACCTAACTTAGGATAATTATTCCATTTGTTAAATGTTTTACACTAATCACTCACCATTTTCAGTAAGAAAACAGATTTTTTTTTTCTTTACAGAGGTAAAATACAAATGATGTTTATGTGATAAACTCTCCAGTACCTCCCACCCGGGCCATTCCCTGCTTCCACCTTAATATACTTTTTGTTAGAAAGGTGGAAAACCAGCCCTTTGTCTCTGTACCCATTACTGGCCATCAACTTTGAGGTCAGAATGCTGTTATCTGCAGACTCACTCCAGATGGTATGGGGCGAGTTTATGGTGCATGATTAGTCTGTGGTCTCCTGGTTTGGCTACTTTGGCAGACTGAGAGAAAGAGGGTGACTTGACTTAAAGATTTGTTAATTTTATCATTGATGAATACCAAAACCAAGATTTTCTAAGTCTGTGATTTGTGAGCCTAGAAATTCAACTTGTACTGCTGATGACAGTCAATGGCAAATGTTTTGTTATAAACCTTCTAGAAGAGGTAGCTAGTTGCATAGGAAAAGCACAGTTTTGCTAACCATTATAACCTCAGTTTTAATGTAATTGTTTGTACTTTGTAGGCCTTCCATGAAGATTTACTGAAAAAAATTTTAGGAATGTGTAAGCTTAGTAATGTGTAAGCTTAGGAATGTTACTTAATCTTTCCAGACTTCACTTTTCTCATCTACCATTTGAGAGTATTGAATCAGTAGTGAGGATTTTTGTAGCCTTTTCGTTCTTTCATTCATTCTCATGCTCATTTATATTCATAAATGCAGCATTCTTCATGTATGTAATGAAAGCCAACCATTCTAAGCCCCCCCAATTTTGATGCTAATTTATGGGAGGGACATTTGAATATTTTTCAGCACAATTAAATCACCTCAGGGGTAGCAGATGATTGTTTTCTTTTAAATATTCACAGTGCATTGTAAAATAACTGATTAACAGTTTTGTCATGGGCTGCATTCCACATGCCCTGTGTGTTAATGGTCTGAGATGCTCAGAGTTAGGGCTGGTTGCAGCCTGGGGGTTGACACACTCCATTGCTAGCACATCATCCACTCCACCAAGCTCAGGGCTGGAGAGCCCAGCACCTGTCTTAATTTTGACCAGTTGAGGCTTCCAGATGCGCCATCTCACTTCCCCTTATCTTCTTCACTTACAACCACTTGACTAAAGGTTTCATCTGGTAAAAGTGATTGAAGATCTTTCTGGTCATCACTCACCTGCTCAGTGAGTGTTAAATATACAAAACTTATTCTGATTGTAATGAAGCCAGCTGTCTATAAAGCAAGATTGTTAGGGTTGCTTAATTAAAGAAAAAGAGTTTAATTAGTTAAAGAATAAGTTTAACCACCAGATCAGCTTTCGTCTCAGAGGAGCATGCAGAGGGAATAATTAGGAAGCTGGCTTTTATTTCTCTCCTCAAAGTCTCAAGATGGGTTTATTTTTCAGTAAAGAAGAAGAAAAACATCTGATCTTAAGCAACCTAGACTCTTGACAAGATTAACCAAGGGAAAATCCATTAATCTGATTATTTACCTTAGAGTATTAAAGGATTCAAACTCCCAAGGTCCTCTAAATTTTAATGATTCCTATAGCATTTCCATCTGAGAATCTCAAAGAATTGCCTAAACAAATGTGTTTAGTTGCACATAGACTTCAAAGGAAGCACTTTTATCCCTTTCTTTTTGGTGATAAAACTGAGACAAGGAGAGGTTAACAAATATTTTCAACCATCAAAGGCTGTTCAGTGATAAATGAAGAATATAGGTGACCTTTTCTTTGGTTCATCACTCAAATAGTTAGTGAACATTGTACAAAACTGGTATAGACTAGTTCCTCTGAGAATGTGTGTCTGAATCTTAAGGGACATATATTGATATAAAAATATAGAAAAATATGCTCAGACTAATGTTTCAGAAAATAAATAGCAGCATAGATAATGCTGCTCTGCATTACAATTTCATGTATTATGTTCCAGGCTGAACTGAGCAAATGGAGAAAATTTTGTTGTGCCTTCCCCAAATAGATTTAGTACAAAGTATATTATCATCTTTGTGTGGTTTTCATTTTACAAATAGGAAAGATTATTTTCTATTAGCCAGTGGGATTCAGGTTTCATATCATACAAAGGTTGCTCACTTATTTTTCCCCTACCTAAATAAACTCTCCAACATAAAACTCTCCCTCTTTTTCACTCACCAGAATACCATATTTATTCCTTTTGTTTAAAAAAAATGTTGCCTTCTCCCCAGACATTTCTTCAGCCTTTTCTCCTTCCTACCCACTGACTCTTCTATACATAATCAATTAATATGTCTCAAAGGAGCCCTAATTTTTTAACCAACTCTTTTATGCCAACTCTTTTGGGGGAAATCTTTGAGAAAAATGAGGGCAATGAAGAGAGTCCCTCCCTTCAAGCAGTTTACACATCTTCTCTAAAGAATGTTAGAGAAAATGTGAGGAATCCAGCAGGTGCTGAACTGTGAATCACCAGAAGAGCAATGGGTAGCCTGAGGGAAAGGCTAGCACAGCACTGGCCACCTCTTCTCTGCACTCTAAAGACTTACTGTCTTTGCACATTCTACCTAATTGAAAGTTATCTACTTCTATTTCTTCTTTCTGCATTCTGTTACAATTCCTGGGGGCCATGTTCATCCAGTACACCCTTTTGTTTTGAGCACTAGCCCAGGAGATTGGGCATCATGGTTGCTCCATGTACATACATGAGGTTTCCTTGAATGGAATCTTGCGAGATGACCTGGGATTAGGTTGCCCAGGGCATGCTGGAGTCCTGGAGCCACAAGCTTAAGGCTTGGAGATGAGAGGCTAGGAAAGTGAATGTCTGGATCAGGGTACACAGTCTGCATTTTCCTAAAGAAGTGAAATAAACCTGTCTTCTCCACCACTGACTTCCCGTGACCACGAAGTGTAGGTACACGGTAAGAAATCTGCTCGTGCTCAAGTTCTTCAGAGCTTTTTTTGCTAGACAGTGAGAACATTCTTCTCAGGAAAGAGTGGGAAGAACCCGAATGAAAACCTTTAGTGTTTTGCAGTGCAGTGCAGAGATCACACAGCCATTTAGTTGATAAAATAATAGTTAATTTGTCAAGAGCACCTTCTGGTAAGGCGCCAACATTTTGAAATCTGATTTCCTTTTATACTTTTGGTTGATAATGGAGGTTTTGCCTTTTAGGTGTTATAAATGTACGAAAATGGAGGTGTAGAAAAGAGCATGAGATCTGAGACCAGAAAGCCAGAATTAAGTCTGGCATGTGCCACATATAGACGCTGTTGCTTTTATTCAATGATTATAGTGCTTGCAACATTGTTTATCATTTGTAGAATGGATCAGTGGTTTCAAATCTGTAGGTTGTTGTGAGGATGTACTGAAAAAACATATATGAAAATCATTTTAGAAACCAAAAAGCCCTTCATAAAGATAAGTAGCAATAATGGTTACTACAGTAATCCCTCTTTTTTTATTTATTTTTTATTTTTTACAGTACTATGGAATTGAACACAGGACCTTGCCCAAGTGCACTATTACTAAGCTGTACTCCCATCTTCTTTTTAATGTTTTTTATTTTGGGAAAAGATCTTGCTAGGTTGCATAGTCTGCCTTTGGCCTTGAATTTGCTGTGCTCCTGCTCAGCATCCTGAGTCACTGGGATTATAGGCATGCACCACAACACCTAGATATCTCCCTTTATCTTTGGGGAATACATTTCAAGATCCCACCCCAGTGGGTGCCTGAAGCCTTGAATAGTACCAATATATACTGTGTTTTTTATACATGCACATGCCTATGATAAAGTTTAGTTTACAAATTAGATGAAGTAGATTATAATAAAACAGGACAGTTACAACAATATAATAAGAACTATGTGAATATGGTGTCAAAGTATTATGCTGTATTCACTCTTATAATGATGTGATATAAGTGCTTGGGATGGGATTTAGCTCAGTTGGTAGAGCGCTGCGCTGCAGTCTCTGAGGTCCCGAGTTCGATTCCCAGAGCAGCAAAAATGGGAGAAGGACCTGGCAATCCACTCCCAAGGCAATCCCGAAACAGCCATTGAAAACCCTATGAGGGTCACTATGAGTCGGATACTGACTCGACAGCGCCTAACAACATACAGTGCTTACCTAAGATGAAATTAGGTGAAAGGTGCAGGGACTGTAACATAGCATTAGGCTACTCCTGAGGCTTACTTGAATACTAACTCTGTAATATCAGTTAGTGAATCTGATAAGAGACTCAGTGACTAAGGTACTTAGTGACTGATTAGTGGGGAGATGGAGGCTGGGGTTTAGCTCAGTTAGTAGAGTGCTGCTCTGCACTCTCTGAGGCCACATGATTGATCCCAGCACCACAAAAAGGGGAGGACATGGAAGCCCACTCCTGAAACAATCAGCCATTGAAAATCCTATGAGGGTTGCTATGGACCTGACTCCACACAACAGTGGGGAGATAATGGATACAGTATGGATTTGCTGGACAAAGGGATGATTCACATCCTGTTTGGGAGGGAGCCACATGTGAGATTTCATCATACTTCTCAGAACAGCATGCAATCTAAAACTTAATATTTTGTTAATTTCTGGAATTTTCTGCTTAATATTTTTGAACAGTGCTTGACCACAGGTAACTTCACCTTCACTGAAGAAAGTGAAACCACAGATAAGAGGAAAGTATTGCATCCTATTTCACCCAAGTGTCAGCATGAAGTGTCAAAATGTCAGTAATATGGGAGAGCAGGTTTGGTAGAATGAGACAATATGCGTTCACCAAGTGGAATTTTAATATGCCAAATAAGCATCCATGTCCTGCAGAGAATTTTGACATAGGACATTTTATTGATTCTGTAAATTATCCACATTTGGCCTTTGTATGATACACATATGTGTTCACACATTAATTATTGTAATTCTAATAATTAAGATAGTGATGATAACCTCTGAAAATTTCATATGTTTTAGTTAAAATATATTTAAGCAATTGCTAGAATGTTGGTAGTTATGAGCAACATAATTGCAGGTTAGCCTTTTCTTTCACATAATGAATTACATATACTGCATACTTTGCTACATCAGGCACCTTTAATCATTCCCCAAAACTTTTGAGGTGTTTTCATGTTTGCATTATCTTAATAAGGAAACAGACTTGGGCTAGAAGATGTAGCTCAGATCTCACCAGCAGGAAACTGTATGTGACAGATGTCCCCAAGTCTAGTCTAATGTGCTTTTGACTACTACAGTGCAAGGCATTTTCATCCTAAATTCATACCTATGCGAAGTATGTGGGCTCCCATTCACTTGACTTGCTATGACCCTTGCACTGTGGTGAAGCATTGTACCTGTGAGAATTTGCAGATCACATAGTCTTATTTTTCAATGAAACTTGAACCTGAATCAGTGGGGATTCTAAGACATCCCTTTTACAGGTAAAAAATAAATATATGCATTTTGGGAAGATTTTTATACTTATTCTCCAATGTAATACAAGTCAAAGTTCTTCTGACTATTTTTGAATATGGAGTCTCATTTTATATACACAGCTTTGCAAATCATTTTTTAAGCTACAACAAGGCTTTCTAGTACTGCTTACTCCCAATGAGTGTGATTACTGGTTAATCAGAGTGGTTAGTGAGAGTGAATGGATGTTGTAATATGAATAATTATAAATGTTGACTCTCTGGTCTCCTTTAAAAACAAACTTGTTCTGCCAGTTTAATGAGTTTTTCCTGGAGTGTTTACAAATTTTAAATAATTAAAATTAAGTAGAATTGAAGTCCTTTGTAACTATAACTGCAATTACATCTTTATAATTCAGGCAATTAAAAGGGGGTGTGGCAGATTAATTCTTCAAGTTCATATTCACAATAAATATTTTTACAAAAAGACACTAGATATTTTTGAAAGTTTCTCACTTCATTTAGCCTTAGGAAAAAACATGTTGAGAGTTCACAATACAGTAAGTTTTCTTTAATTGTTTCTTTCAAACATAGAAGAATTGGGTTCACTTCATAGGAAGGTTTTAAAGGAGTATCAACAGTCTAGGCTCTTTAATAAATATTACAAGTTCATAAGAATGCCGTGGTTTAGACTTGAGCAGGTACCAGGTTCTGTTGGGGTAGAGGCAAGGGCTACTGAGATTCTGTCTATAAATAGCTTTTTGAAAAGTGCCTAACACAGCACGTTTATAATCTGATCCTCAGTAAAAGAGTTTGGACTGGAAAAAACAAAATCTTTTGTTCACATGGCAAGCATGACAAGTAGCCTGGACGATGAGGGTAGCATGTAATTTGCAATCATTATAGCAGCTGAAATAGTCAGAAACAAACATAATTGAATTTACTGAGGACGAGTGTAGAATATTGCCCTTTTTAAGTGGGTTTCTGTGGCCAAAGAGGAGAACCGGGGCAAATCACTCTGAAATTTTCCTTGGCTTGAGTTATTTTGGTAAGCCAGCCTATCATTTTACTTGGAACATAAAGAGAGTTACTACCAGCAGGCACAAGGAAGCTTGGATAGCCTAACACCAACAAGAACAGGCTATTCTCCTGACCTCTTATGTATCTTCTCTTCTGAAGAAACCTCATGCTGATCTTTCCCTGTCTAGAAATTCCTTTGTTTTATACAATTATTTGAATAATTTGCGATCTTTTGTCCATTGCTCCATGTGCTTTCAAAGGGGCTAAGTAGTTTCTCTCTCCTACGTGAAATTTTCAGTTCCTTTGGAGTCTAGTTTTGAGTCACTTGGAATTTTAAACTTTTTAAAAATTTAAAATAATCTGATGCTTTAAATTTAGGTAATCTGGAAAATTAAATATCTATTTGTATTGCATAACCAATGCAGAATAAACCCTCATTTTCTCAATACTCAAATTATAAAATAGAATTTTTATTGTAAATTTTTAATGTACATCTTAATGTGATTTATTTTGACATGCTTTTCATTGTGACATTTCCATATATGCATTTTGATAAACATTATTCATATAGGTTACCCCTTACCCTCCCCTATGCTTCCCCCACTCCCACCCTTCCCATCCAAGTTTCCCATCTAAGTCTTCTCTATCTTTTCCTTAGTAGTATTTTTCTATATGTCCTTGGGTTCCAGGTCTGTTTAAGACAGAAACTTTTCCTGTAGTGGTCTTTGTTTTTATCTTGTTAGAACAATTACATGCATTTTCTAGACCATTTATATTGACATCATTCTTATCTCCCCCCCACACCTTTTATTATGATCCGACCTTTGAATAGGATTTTTCCTTCTTATAATTTTGAATCAGCTCCCTCATATGAGTGAGAACATGTGTTGTTTCTCTTTCTGAGCTCGTGTTCATTCACTTAAAATAATTTTCTCTAATTCCATCCATTTTGCTGCGAATGATCCTATTTCATTTTTCTTGATTGCTGAGTAGTATTTCATTGTGTATATATACCATAGTTTTTTTTATCCATTCTTCTGTTGAAGGGCACTTTGGTTGATTCCATATCCTTGCTATTGTGAAAAGCGCTGCATTGAACATGGAGATGCAGGTGTCTCTGTGGTATGATGACCCATCTCCCTTTGGGTAAATTCCCAATAGTGTTATAGCTGGGTCGTATGGTAGATCTATTTTCAGTTTTTTTCAGGTACCTCCATATTGATTTCCACAGTGGTTGCACCAATTTACAGCTCCACCAACAATGTAAGAGTGTTCCCTTTTCCCTGCCTCACCAGCATTTATTGTTGTTTGTTTTATTGATCTTGGCCATTCTTACTGGTGTAAGGTGAAATCTCAGAGTTGTTTTGATTTGCATTTCCCTAATGGCTAGAGATGTTGAGCATTTTTTCATGTGTTTCATGGCTTTACGGACCTCTTCGTTTGAGAACTGTCTACTCAGTTCCTTTGCCCATTTGTGTATTGGGTTGTTTGTTTTTGGGGAGTTTTTTTCTTGAGTTCTTTATAAATTGTAGTAATTAGACCTTTGTCTGATGTATAAAATGTGAAGATTTTTTCCCATTCTGTGGGGGTTTCCTTGACTCTGTTGTTTCTTTTGCTGTGCAGAAGCTTTTTAATTTCATGTAATACCATTTATCAATAAAATAGAAAACTAAAACTAGAATTATGGCAATTGGATTGCCATAATTCTTTGGATTTCACTTTGATCTGCTTCATGTCCTCATCACAAAGTTAATCTAATCTTAAATCTGGCATTTATCCCATTCATATCTGTTTGCTTTTTATATATTTATGGACCCAAATCTATCTATAGTATACCTTTCCATTTATGAAATACTATACAGTGACATGTAATGTGGATTTTTCTGTATGTCCTCTTGCTTTGACTTAGTATTGTTGTTGTTAGGTGCCGTCGAGTCTGTATCCAACTCATAGCGACCCTTATAGGGTTTTCAATGGCTGACTGTTCGGGGATTGCCTTGGGAGTGGATTGCCAGGCCCTTCTCCCATTTTTGCCGTGCTGGGAATTGAACTCTGGACCTCAGAGACTGCAGTGCAGTGCTCTACCAACTGAGCTAAACAGTATTACTGTTTCTAAAATATATCCACATTGACAGTACTTTTTCTGAGCTGTGTAGTGTTCCATCATATGGATTAATCCAGTTATTTACTTCATCTTTGTAATTAATACAAACAGGGCTGTGATTAATTTTCTGGTCATGCCTCTCCTATCACACATGCAAGATCTTACATAGGACTGAAACAACTCAGTTGTGTTTGATATGCTCATTCTCAACTTTACAAGGTCTTGCTAGATTTTTCTCCAGAATAGTTATATCAATTTTCACTCCCCTAGGAATGCTTACAATTCCCAGAGCTCCACATTCTTTCAACTTTTGATTTTGACAAATGCTTCTTGATCATTCTTATGCTGAAACAACATTTTTTATTGGAGCTCACTAGTATTAGAGCTTAATGTCTTCTTACACATTTATATAAAGTGCCTCTTCTGCAAAGTGCTAGTTCACGTGCTTTGCTTATATTTCTATTAGGTTGTTTTTTCTCATCTTATATTTAGTATACTAATCCTTTTCTGTTATATGCATGGCAATTATCTTGTTTTACTTTGTGATCTGCCTTTTCAATATTTTCATTTGTATCTTTTGTTCAACTGAATATTTTAATGAAGTTGTATTTATCAGATATTTTTTTCATTATTTGAACTTCTTGCATCTTGAGTAAGGGCTATTTTCTACGCCAGATTAATAAAAATGTTATAGTATATTCTAAACATTGATCTTTATGTATAATTGGAGGTAAGGATCTAATTACAGATAAATGATTTCCCACAACCATTTGTTGAATGACTTACCTTTGTCCCATTGATCCACAATTCCAATCATTCCAAGTACCAAGTCTGCAGATGTGTATGGGTCTGTTTCCATGCTTTCCCTTCTATAGCATCTGAATCCTTAATGGGATTTAATCCATTTGGGCAGGAGCTACCCCAGGGGTGTCCAATTTTTGGCTTCCCTGGAGTGCATTGGGTAGAGAGGAATTGTCTTGGGCCACACATAAATTATATAATAAAGTTTGTGTATATATATATAATATGACTTTTAACATTTTTATCATAAAGTTTAGAGAAATAAGATCAATGTAAAACTAGTGGGAAATCTGGCCTTGCTTTTGTAAACTAATCAATGTCTGGTTCAGTGGAAGTGGATGCTACTCTTAGGGAGTTCTCAAGTAAATTTTGCAATAGTCAATTCAAAGTGTCTAAAACTGGGTTAAATTAGATCTTCAAAAATATTATCAATAATTGCTGCATCTTTCTTGCCACCTTGCCAAATACACATGTAACCTCTGCACGATTAAATGCCTTTCAACAGCTTTGAACCACTTCAAATACACCTCAATTATACTTGACTGATGGGGGGGGGTGGCTGCATTACCCAATTGTGACATATTTGTGCATATGTGGAGATTAGAATTTGATACTGTCGCTCCATCCCAGTATGTTGTAAGGAAACATTGGTTGATATTCTGTAAACATGTGCAGTGGCACTTTGGAACTTCAGAACTGGAACTACATATGGAGTCACAAAGAAAATACATGTGAGAAAACATGCTATTTGAAGAGTTTTGGGATACTGCATTAATCCTTGCTGTAGGACATGGGCTGGACATGAGTAAGCTACACTTTATGTAGGATTTTCAAGCATACTGCTATAGACATCAATGAGGCAGCTTACCTTTAGCCAATTAAGTAAGTTGTCATAGGATTCCAAGCTGTGTGCTCAGCATGGAACTAGAAACAATCTTGGGTAGACAGCAGAATAAAAAATGAAGTAAATATTTGGCCTCAGGATGAGTGAGAAAAACAGGGAATAGCATTTATGTGCCTACTCTGAGCTGGGAAGCCTGTAAGAAGCTTGAAGTAGTTAGTTAATCCTACTGGTTTACAATACTTACCCTTATGCAATTATTAGAGTATGTTTTCAGGCAAATTTTCTTGGAGTTGAATTATATTTTTTAGTCTGTAAATGCTAGAAATGTTCAATGTTGTGTTTAGCACCATTCATAACTCATTCATAAAGTGAGTATAATTATGAGATGGGCAAACAGAGTATAAGTATTCAACATTGATTAAACATGGATATTTCTAACTCCTCTAGTCCATTTTTCTACCAAAAGTTATGTTGTTGTTGTTGTTGTTGTTGTTGTCATTGTTGTCAGGTGCTGTCTAGTTGGGTCTGACTCACAGCAACCCTGTGCACAACAGATGAAACTCTCCCTGACACTGTACCATGCCAGCACTATATCAGTGCTTCTCTGTTATTCATAGGGTTATTGATGGCTGATTGTTTGGGGAGAGGGCAGCTGGATGCTTCTCCCAAGCATACAGCACCCAGTAGTCCCAGACATTTTCGCATCCAAGGAATAACCAAGCCCAGCCCTCCTTAGCTTCAGAGATAGGTGGGATCTAATGTCATGGTGCTAATGGAAAACTGCTCTAACTCTTCTTCAGGGTAATATGTGACATGAAATGTTAAACAAAAGATAAAACATGGCCATGGTTCTCTAGGATCCTCCTGTGGGAGCCCCACCTGTGGAAGGCCAATCTGTCCATGGAGTTAATGGAGAAGCAAATTCCAGGTCCTCCTAGGTCTCATTGTGACACCCATGTCATAAGCCTGGATCCTACTGCTGAACTTCCTGAAGAAAGTCTCTGATCTAGTAGTGTTGTGTCTCTACAGCTAACATTTTTGCTCACCCACTGATATATTTAATTACGTAATTAAATGAGTATGATCTTACTTTACCTTAATTTCAGGTTATTTTGTCTGAAAAATAAACTTGAAACTGTTAGATGCTATTCCTTAGGATTTTTTGACATACCATAATTGCTAATCCTATAAAAAAAAGATAAATAAAATCTAGGATCTTTCTAATCCTAAAACAATGACCCTTAGATAATATAGGTAGGAGAGACCACCCTGAAAGAAAAACTAATTTTCACTTAAATACTTGGGATTAAATTAAATGAGGTTAAAATATACTGATAAGTTGTTACAGCATGGTTAGATCAATAAAGTTCACCTAATCATTAATATTAATTCTTAATTATGGGAAATTTAAAAGGCATAGGCATGTGACTACAGTCACACAAAACATGCCAACTAGTTAATAGAGTAGGGAGAGGGATCCAGCAGCCCCCTCCTGAAACAACCATCTAAAACACTGTGACTAGCAGAGAAGCACTGTCATGTATACTACCAGAAAATAAGTGCCCCAGGTTGGAAGGCATTTAAGAAACAACTGGGGAAGAGTTGCTTCCTCAAAGTAGAATCAACCTGAATGATAGGAATGGAATAAAGCCTCTGGGACTTACTTTTGCTGATGTGGCATGACTCAAAAGGAGAAGCAACATAGTAGGTACAACAACAGACTCAAATATAAAAGGTTTGTGTGCATGGCATAGTGTTGGCTATTGTTTTGTCCTGATGTACTTTGGGTCACTATGAGTTGAATCCAAGACGATGGCACCTAACAACATTATCAATAAAATGTTAAAATATTAATATAGAAAGAGTTTAAAAGATGTAAGTTAGAGATAATGGCCTGTGGGGCTCACTGCTCCAGTGTAGTTGTTTCCCTGGGCCCAGATAGTGGAGCAGGAACCTCACATATAACCTCTTTTCCCTCCAAGCAAGGAACCTGTGGGGACTGGGTGGGTACGACAGAGTGAGAAATACCTCAGGAGGTCTCTTTAAACATGCAGCTCTTTATTGTACAGCACTTAAAGGTGCTGCAGGCTTAATGTGTTTCACAGCTCAGAGGGTTAAGTGACACACAGCTCTAAGCACTGTGGCTTCTGCAGCCACTCTCTGTGATGGTGGTCTACTCTGACACTGCTCTGGTGGCTGATCCCATGCTCTCTGTGGCAGCCAGTCTGGGCATTTGCTTGTCTCCTTGGTGGGCATCCCACAGTGTCTTCTCCTCTTGCAGTCTTCTATCTTCTTCATGGTCATAGTGACAAGGCAAGAGCTGGTTCCAGAGCAAGAGAGCGAGTGGCAAGCAAACTCTCCTTTTATTCCTCTTGGGACTAATCAAAACTCCAGGCTTTGTTTGGAAGTGGCCAGTCATGATCCTAGTAATAGATAGGTGGGTAGGAGGCAGGGAGCAACCAATCATAGGCCTCCCCTTAGTGGCCAATAGGGTGATAGGATACAACCTATCAGAGAGTGAGGGTCTAAAGCTGGGCACGCCTTGGTCATGCCAGGCAGGGGCCATTTTGGCCATGCAGTCTCAGACCTCATGGACTCAAGGCAGGTGTGCCATAGCGAGTCACTCAGCAGTGGTCCTGAATGCACCTCAGGCCTCAATACAGGCCAAATAAGCCTTGAGCCATTTCTCTTCCTCTTTGCACCCCACATTTATCCCTACAATGGCCTATCACATATTTTAATGAATTATATTTGCTTCATTTTTCAAAACTATTTCTGTGGTTTTGTGTATAAATTATTTTACTATTGGCTCACCTTTCTTTTCGAAGAGAATCTCATACCAATTGATGTATACACTAAAAAAGAACCCACCAGGTGGTTTTACTAGCTGCTCCAACTCTGGCCATATATATTTCATTATTTCCCGAGTAGCCACTCTATGATGCATTAAGAAGTTTCTAAATGCTCACTCTGTTTGCCATGTTAGGCTGCATGCTTTTTAAACCTTACCATCTCATCACGTAAGGGCCATTGAATACACATGTTGTTGTTGTTGTTAGGTGCCGTCGAGTCGGTATCCAACTCATAGTGACCATCTGTACAACAGGGGAAACACTATTGTCAGTGCTTCTCTGCTGTTCATAGGGTTTTCAATGGCAGATTGATTTTTGGGAGGGGGTTGCCAGGTCCTTCTCCCAAGCCTACAGCTTCTGGTGTTCCCAGGCGGTCTCCCATGCAGGTACTAACCAGGCCCGACCCTGCTTAGCTTCGGAGATCTGACGGGATCGCATGCCACAGGGCTACCGCTGCAGGCTTGAATACACATAGAAATTTGAAAATCAGTACTATAAATTTAGGTTGAATGATTGTCTCTTCTGTAATAAAAATTCAGAGCAATCCTCATCAAAATTCTAATGGCATTCTTCACAGAAATAGAAATAACAACCCTAAAATTCATATGGAAACACAAAATCTCACAAATAGCCAAAGCAATCCTAAGCTATAAGAGCAATGTTGGAAGCATCACAATATCCAACATCAAATTATGCTACAGAGCCATAGTAACAAAAACAGCATGGTACTAGCACAATAATAGACACACTGGCCAATGGAATAGAAGAGAAGACTGAGAATTTAGCCCAAGTAGCCACAACTATATGATTATGGATAAAGGTACCAAAAACATATAGTAGGAAAACGCCTCTTTAGTAAGTGGTGCTAGGAAAACTGGATATCTACATAGGGAAGACAGAATCTAGGTCTCTATCTATCACTTCTTCTACCTATATGAACACAAAATTGGTCAGAGACCTTAATGTAAGAGCTGAAACTTTGAAGCTACTAGAAGAAAACATAGGGGAAACACTTAATGACCTAGGCATAGGCAAAAACTTTTCTGAATGGGACTCAGGAAATAGCATGAATAAACAAATGAGAGGTCATTAAATTGCAGAGCTTCTTCACAGCAAAATAAACAATCAACAGAGTGGAGAGACAGACTACAGAATGGGAGAAAGGGTTTGCCAAATTTTCATTGGACAGAGGATTAATATCTAGAATATATTTAAAAAACTCAATAAAAAATAAACAACAAAAGAGCAAATAATCCAATCAATAAATGGACACTAAAAATGAATAGAGTCTTTTCAAATGAAGAAATACAAATGGCCAATAATTACATGGAAAAATGCTCAACATACTCAACCATCAGGGAAATGCAAAACTACATTGAGATTTCATCGCATCCCAGTCAGAGTGGCTATCATCAAGACAAAAGTCAACTACAAATGCTGGCCAGGATGTAGGGAAAAGGAATTCATTCACTATTGGTCAGAAGGTAAATTAGTCCAGCCACAATGGAAATCAATATGGAGGCTCCACAAAAGATTGAAAGTTGAGCTTCCATATGACCCAGCATACCACTTTAGGGTATATATCCAAAAGAATTAAAGTCAGCTTAGTGCAGAGGTACCTGAATACCCATGTATATTTCAGCACTATTAGCAATAGCCAAATTATGGGACTAGTCTAGGTTCCATGGGTGAATGGATACAAAAAAAATGTGGTCTATATACACAATGGAATTTTACTCAGCCATGAAAAATAATAAAATTACATCATTTATAGGAAAATGGATGGAACTGAAAATCATATTAAGTGAATAAGCCAGACTCAGAAAGACAAATAACACAAGTTTTCACTCATAGGTGGAAGCTAGTGGGCATAGGAAGACTTGAAACTAAAAGGGAATATTGTAGGGATAGAGAAGAAGCTGGGGAAATGGAGGTAGGAGATAATAAAGAATAATGGAGGGAATGAATATACTCAAATCACAGTATCCTTTTGCTACACCTCTTCAATCTCTATGTTGAGCAAATAATCCAAGCTGGACTTTATGAAGAACATGATATCAAGATTGGAGGAAGACTCATTAATAAACTGGGTTATGCAGATGACACAACATTGCTTCCTAAAAGTGAAGAGGGTTTGAAACATTTACTAATGAAGATCAAAGAACATAGCCTTCAGTATGGATGTGCTTCAACACCAGCAAAACAAAAATCCTTACAACTGGGTCGGTATGTAGCTTCATGATAAATGGAGAAAAGACTGAGGTTGTCCAAGATTTTACTTTACTTGGTACTACAATCAACACCCATGGAAGTAGCAGTCAAGAAATCAAAAGATGTGTTTGCACTGGGAAAAGCTGTTGTAAAAGACCTCTTTAAAATGTTGAAAGCCTGCAGCAGTAGCCCTGTGGCACCCTTGCCTGTCAGATCTTAGAAGCTAAGCAGGTCGGGCCTGGTTAGTACTTGGATGGGAGACTGCCTGGGAACACCAGGTGCTGTAGGCTTGGGAGACAGACCCGGCAACCCACTTGCGAAAATCAATCCGCCATTGAAAACCCTACAAACAGCAGAGAAGCACTGACAATAGTATTTCCCCTGTTGTATATAGGGTCACTATGAGTCAGATACCAACTTGACAGCACCTAACAAAAACAACAACAAAGTGTTGAAAAGTAAGGATATCACATTGAAGATGAAGGTGTTCCTGACTCATGCCATATTTTCAGTTGCATTATATGATTATGAAAACTGGACATTGAATAAGGGAGAAAGAAGAAGAATTGATGCTTTTGAATTATGGTGCTAGAGACAACTGTTGAATATACCATAGACTGCCAAAAGAACCAACAGATCTGTCCTAGAAGTACAACCAGAGTGCTCCTCAGAAGCAAGGACGGCTAAACTATGTTTGATGTATTCTGGACATGTTGTCAGGAGGGACCAATCTCTGAAGAAGGACATCATGTTTGGGAGAATGATGGGCCAACGAAAAAAAGGAAAACCCTCGATAGATTGACAAAGTGCCTGAAACAAGAGGCTTAAACATAAAAAAGATTGTGTGCTTGACACAGTGTCACGGAGTATTTTGTTCTGTTGTACATAGGGTCCCTATGAGTCAGATGATTTGAAGGCACCTAACAACATTTATATGAATATGTCATAATGAAATCCTTTATTTTGTACAATAAATATTCACTAATAATAAAACTAAATCAAATCCTTATATAATGAAATTTGTCATATGCCAGATGCCTCTAATCCTAGTGACTCCAGAGGCTAAAGCAGGAAGATTGTGAGTTTGAGGCCAGAGGCAGCCTATATAACTTAGCATCTCAAAATACAAAAAAAACAAAAAAGGGGCTGAGGGTGCAGCTCAGTGGTGGAATGGTTGCCTGGCATGTGCAAGGCCCTAAGATCAAGTCCTCAGTACTGCAAAAAAAAATTAAAAATAAAAAAACAAAATTATCATATTTAACAGAGGGCCGTTTGATCAAATTGTTAAGTATGTCAAAAATGAAAGCAAATCAGTGACATGGTATTCAATATGTCATTTTCATAAAATATATTCTTTTATGTGTTTGTCATTCACAGAATTTGAACAAAGAGAAGAATAATGCCAATCAGAATTTTGGTTAGAACAAAATTCTGATAAAAACCTATGTTTTCCCCCTTTATTTTGCAAAGAATGTACATTAGGGTATTGCTTATTTCCCATTTACTTATGAGGCTGAGGGTGTTTTATTTAGAAAAGTCAGTATTTTCACTTTGAATCGATAAAGAGCTCAGGACTTATGCATGTTCACTGTTGAGTACATTGGTTAAATGTTTGATCAAGGTGTCCTTTCCTGAGGTGTGTATTTTATCTGATGTAATTTTATAGGAGTTCATTTAACATATGAAGCAAAGCAATCTTTCTAAAATAGGACTGGTAAACTTCAACTCAGGTAAGAAAGATAATTTCAGTTCATACGCTTCAAAATAATGACCACTTCAATGCTATATATGTAAGCATTTTAAAATCTCTCTTGCATCAATATATCATTTAAAGTATCTGTCTATTGAATCTGTGTAGGTGATAGGAAAAAATTTCTGATATGAATATTATCTTCTTAAGGTTTATGCAATAAATGAAAATGACTTGTGAAATTCCTACTATTAACACTATCATCAGAATTTTAACTGAAATATTTATTGTCAGTTCTTATTTTCATCCAAATGGATGATCTTTCCCATTATAGTATCCGCCTTTTTAAATTCTTGTGATTTATTATAGAGAAAATCTATGATGTTTTTACATTTAGGTCAGGTATGTGAAAGAACTGTGTTACAAAACCCTTGCCACTCCATACACTTTAATAGATTTTGCCTTTTTTCCTTCAGCTTTAGTTCTAAAACAACTCAGAGAGAGTCCTTGAGCATCCAACTTTCAGAAATTCAACTTTCAGAAATTCAGTCACCACAGGTGAAATGTGCATTTGTAGTCCAATGAAATATGCAGAGCTTCTTTGGGGTATTTTACAAAATCATCACTGTTCTTGGAATTTTACTTTTGCATAAGCTAACATTTGTCATTGTACTCAGGCCATCCCAAACCTCTTATCTACTCCAAATTTGAATGCACAGCCCAGAAATTATCTGGGAGAAAATTCAATAACTTTTAATTAATTTTACATGGCCCGAAGAAATAGAAAAATTGCACATAACCAAGAATGTTGCCTGTATATTGTAAGTCTGATGCATGCACCAGCTCAGCTCCTCACAACCTCCACTTTCAGACTTATCTGAATCAATTCCCTTTTGTGAAGAAACTCTTTCTTATTGCTGTCTGGCTATTCTTCAGAGCCTGAAATGAAGTACCCTTCCATGTTAACCTTCATATTATTTTTTCAAAAATTGGCAGTATCCTGGGTACATTTTTATTTTCTTCTCTCCTTTGAAAGATTATTTCTTTCTAGAACAAAATTGGTAGATATAAATAAGCATTTAGAATATACTCAAGTGCTTATATACAATAAAATAACTGACTATCCTGGAATTTAGAAAAGTATACTCATTGTCCATTTAATTTAATTCAATAAACTTTGATTATTTACCAACTTTATTCACGGCAAAGTACTGAGGACATATATAAAGATGGGTACTGTTGTGTCCTGGTTCAAAAGATGTAGTACAGAGGGTAAATGGTATTCATAAATTATTGCATCTTAGTGTAGGATATAGGAAATATTAGAGAAGTATTTTATTATTATTCTAGTTGAGGGAGAATCAGGAAAAGTTATAGACAAGACATTGCTGGATAGGTTTTATGTCAGAAATAAAAGGTTATAGAATAATATAACACACTTTAATCTCAAATTTCTTTAATTAAGACATGTTGGTTGTACTTCTGAATGAAGGGGCTTAAATATCTTCCTCTGTAAATGTTTGGGGTGTTACTTCTGAGTAAATAGCACACAGGATTAAAAATCAGTGTTTGGAGAGAGTAAAATCAAATCAAGAATTTGATTTGAATCTCCCAAAATAAGTGTATGTTTACATTTTTTAAACCTCTGAGCTATATATTTTTTCTAAATAATTCTTGTGAATTTTAAAGCACATATCTATTGTAGGATTTTTTAAAATCTGGTTTCCAGACCATCTGTACCAGAATTACCTGGTAGATGCCTTGTAGAATCAGAAGCTGTGGAGCTAGAACTCTGGTGTCTACATTTTAACAATATCCCACACCAAGTGGATTAGAAATCCACAAATTTCAATAACATGGTTTCAGAATATGTAAATTGTCTTGGAAAGTAGTAAAATTGTATCTTTTCATGTATTCCTATCTCCAACCGTAGCCCCTGGGAATACCAGGTGCTGCAGGCTAGGGAGAAGGCCCTGGCAATCCACTCCCCAAATAATCCACCATTGAAAACCCTATCGACAGCAGAGAAGCACTGACAATAATGCTGGGCATGGCACAGTGTCGGGGAGTGTTTTATCCTGTTGTACATGGGATCACTATGAGTTGGACCTGACTGGATGGCACCTAACAACAGCAACATGTATTCCTTTTTGTGTATTTTTTCTGTCAATACTGGTGATCTAGCTCAGGACCCTTCACATGTTAGGCAAGTGCTCTACCACTAAGCTCCATCTCCATACCTTTTCGTGTGTGTGTGTGTGTGTGTGTGTGTGTGTGTGTGTGTGTGTGTGTGTGTTTGGGGTACTGCAGGCCTTAGCCCAGCACCACGCACATGCTTTGCAAGTGCTCTACCACTGATCTATACCCTTAGCCCCTTTTTAATTTTTTTTTTTATCTTGAGATAGGGTCTCCCTAAATTACAGAGGCTGCCTCTAGCCTTGAATTCATGATCCTCCTGCCTCTACCTCCTAACTTGCTGGGATTACAGGCGTGTACTACCACGCTTGACCCTTTTCATATAATTTTTAACAGACAGTTTCACTGGTATATAGACATTTCTCCTGTTATTTTTATTTATAATTTTGCTGACATTTTCTATTTATTTCTTAATACCTAAATGCCTTAAATGCTCAGCAAATTGTCTAGAAATCATTTGTTTCAAACATTGGAGTTTTTCTATTTTGTTTTCTTTTATGTAAAAAGTGAAAATAATTCCATGTAATAAATTTTCATTGTGAACACGCACCCCAGGGAGTATCCACAGTGAATTTTGTCCTGGTCATTAAATGTTTGTAGCTTGTAGTACTAGAGTTTAGAACTTGCTAGTGGCTGGGCAATATGGCACCAGAAACTGTGTAGGTGTCAGCCTCTCCTCTCTGATAACCATGTTTTTTCACGGCATTGTAATCTCAAATAAAAGTTCAGTATGTTTACTTACAAGCAGTGGGATAAATTTTTAAAAATGTGCAAGTAGCTGTAAAATCTGAATTGATATCTCCTTTTGCCACCCTGACATCTGATCTTGTCAGATCTTAGAAGCTAAGCAGGGTTGGGCCTAATTATACCTTGGGTGAGAGACTACCTGCAAACACTGGGTGCTCTAGGCTTGGGAGAAGGACCTAGCAGCCCACCCCTGAAACAATCAGCCAACAAAAGCCCTATAAATATCAGAGAAGCACTGACACTAGTGGTAGGCATGGCACAGTGTCAGGAAGTATTTTGTCTGTTGTACATAGGGTCGCTATGAATTGGACCCGACTTGACACTACCTAACAACAACAACAATAATTGAGAATTGGGCAATTTTGTAATAAATGCTTATAGTTGCCGACAGTGGGCGTGATCATATAAACATGAATAGGGGCTGCTGAGTTGAAATAAGGCCACACCACTCCCTTGGCCTGTCTCTCAATTTGATTGCCTGCCCAGGTCCTGCAGGCATTGAGTGTAGGACCCTGGTCTGGAGAACCTGGTGGTCAGGTGCTCATCTGTCACCCTAAAAACAGGCATTCCTTCAAGACTCCATCAATAGATGTTCCTCTCTGACCCCCAAGGTCATTCCCATCACAAAATCAATTCTGATTCTGGGATTTGAAGGGAACTTTCTCAGTAATCAAACTTCTTTTCTTACCTGAAACCTGATCTATTCCAGAGAACACAGTTCTGAAACACAGTTTTGTGCAGGAGGGGATTTGGCTAACAGCTTCTGCAACTACCTGTTTGCATTGACTGGCTCATACATAATGAGGAATTTCTTGATGTGAGCAGCCAGTCTTGCTAGGGCCTGAGGGATATTTTCTTTTCTAAAGCAGTTAGCTATGTAACCAGAAAAATCCTTGTTAACATTTCTTTTTGTCAAGTGGCTTTCAATTATAGTTTATTTGGAGTCAGAAAATAAGTGGGAGTGGACAGTCAGTAAGATTTTCTGTACCACGTGGGTTCACCGCCCCATTTTATTTCCTCTTTATATTTCCCTAGCACAGCCTGATGTGCCCCGAGGCAATTGTTAGCCTGTAACATTAGGTGAGGCAAATAACCCTTATTCAAGGACCTGGAGAAATCCATTGTAATAGATATTTACTGAGATCCATGTAAAAAAAATAGTCAGTGAATATTCACTGATTTCAGTTTTATTATTGTCAGATAGTAATACACTGGGTATCACTTCTTCTTTTAGATATGGACCACTTTTGAAAGATCTAGAAAAGCTAGATTAGTCCCAGTTATTATCCAATGACACCTTTCTCATCAAATTTTTAACCTGTTAGTGTTACTTTCAGTCAGACAGACAGGGGACTGAATTCTCACTCTATCACATTCTAACTGGTCTGGGACAAGTTATTTAAACTCTATAACCTATATGTGGGCTGCGATATAGCTCAGTTGGTAGAGCGCTGTGTTGCAGTCTCTGAGGTACCGAGTTCAATTCCCAGCACCGCAAAAATGGGAGAAGGACCTGGCAATCTACTTCCAAGGCAATCCCGAAAACAGTCAGCCATTGAAAACCCTATGCGGGTCGCTATGAGTCAGATACCGACTCGACGGCACCTAACAACAACAACAACAACCACCTATATGTCATCATCCATAAGTGGGAACAACAGTGTCTACTTCAGAAAGTTGTGGCAAAAGAAAATTTCATAATGTATGTGACATACTTACCAGAGTATCTGACATAAAATGTATATCAGTATCATTACTATGGTTAATAAACACAACTGCTGATATTGCTATAAGATGGATGTGAGATTCTTTTTTGTGACAGTCTCAACTTCATAAAGCACAACTGAGAATCAAAAATGAAATAAAAATGTTTTCATGTAGATAAAGCAGTTGCCTCCAGATGCATATACTAAATTGCAGGTATTTTATTTTGGGGAGAATATTATGGTTCTCTTGGGAGAAGGACCTGGCAACCCACTTCCAAAAATCAATCCGCCATCCAAAACCCTATGAATAGCAGAGAAGCACTGACAATCGCGTTTTGCCTGTTGTACGCAGGGTCACTATGAGTTGGACACTGACTTGACAGCACCTAACAACAACAACAACAATTATGGTTCTCACTCATTATCAGTTTGCTTCTACCTCATTTTACATTGTTAACCAATTTGAGTATAAACTTTCTACATTCATAACAAATCAATAAGTGAACTATTGTATGAAGAGAAATATTGTATTCACTTTTCTGAATCCATGCTAATGTTCTGGGTTGTGTTAAATAACTCCCTTTAGAAACTTTAGTCTGAAATCAATATGTTTAACATACAAGTAGAAATCCAAAATAATGCTATCTATATGTTGTTAGGTGCCATTGAGGTAGGTCCGACTCATAGTGATTCTATCCACAACAATGAAACAGTACTCAACACTGTGCCATGCCAGGCACTTTGTCAGTCTTCTCTCCTATTCATAGGGTTTTCATGGCTGATTGTTTCAAGATTCTTCTTGAGACTTGGATGCCAAGTCCTTCTCCCATTTTTGTGGAGCTGGGGCTCAAACCAAGGGCCTGAGAGAGTACGAGAAGCACTCTACCAACTGAGCTAAACCCAAGCCCCAATCCATATAGTATTATGTAAACAAATATTGTTGTTAGGTACTGTCGAGTTGGGTCTGATTCACAGTGACTCTATGTACAACAAAATGAAACACTCCCTGGTTCTGTGCCAGGCACAAGGTCTTTTTTATGTTTAAGCCTATTGTTCCAGATGCTATATCAATCCATCTAGTTGTTCCAGATGCTATATCAATCCATTTAGTTGCCTTATCACTTGCAAAACATGATTTCTTTCTCCAGGGATTGGTCCCTCCTGACAACATGTCCAAAACAAGTCAGATGCAGTCTAGCCATCCTTGCTTTGAAGGAGCACTCTAGTTACACTTCTAGGACAGATCTGTTGGTTCTTTTAGCGGTCCATGGTATATTCAATATTTGCCTTCAGCACCATATTTCAAAAGCATCAATTCTTCTTCTGTCTCCCTTATTTAATGTCCAGCTTTCACAGTCATATGATGCAACTGAAAATACCATGGCATGAATCAGGCACAACTTCCTCTTCAATGTTATATCCTCACTTCTCAAAACTTTAAAGAAGCCCTTTATAACAGCTTTTCCCAATGCAATGTGTCTTTTGATTTCTTGACTGCCATTTCCATGAGTGTTGATTGTAGAACCAAGTCAAACAAAATGTTGGACAGCCACAATCTTTTCTCCATTTATCCTGAAGTTTTTTACTGACCCAGTTGTAAGAATTTTCATTTTGCTGGGTCCAGTGTTGCATGCCTGTAATCCCAGCAACTTGGGAGGCAGAGGCAGGAGGATCACAAGTTTGAGACCAGAGGCAGTCTGCATAATTTAGCAAAACCCTGTCTCAAAAAGTAAAAAAATGGGCTGAGCTTACAGCTCAGTGGTGCAGCACTTGCAAAGCATGGAAGCACAAGGCCCTGAATTCAACCCCCAGTACCTCAAAAAGAAAAAACAAAAGAATTTTTGTTTTGTGGATGTTGAGGTGCAATCCATGTTCTTTGATCTTATCAGTTAATGTTTCAAACCCTCTTCACTTTTAGGAAGCAAGGTTGTGTCATCTGCATAATCCAAGTTCTTAATGAGTCTTCCTCCAATCCTGATGCCATGTTCTTCTTCATGAAGTCCAGTTTCTTGGATTATTTGCTCAGCATAGAAATTGAAGAAGTATGGTGGAAAGATATAGCCCTGATACATACTTTTCTTGACTTTAAACCAGGGAACGTTTCCTTGTTCTGTTCCAACGACTGCTTCCTCATCCGTGTACAAATTCCTCATGAGTACAATTAAGTGTCCTGGTATTCCCATTCTTCACGATGTTATCCATAATTTTTTATGATCCATACAGTCAAATGCTTTTGCATAGTCAATAAAACTGAGATAAACATCTTTTTGGTATTCTCTGCTTTTGGCTGATACCCACCTAATATCAGCAATGATGTCCCTGGTCCCACGCCCTCTTCTGAATCTGGCTTGATATTCTGGCAGTTTCCTTTCTTTATACTGGTACAGTCACTTTTGAATGATCTTTGGTGAAATTTTGCTTGCATGTGATATTAATGATATCATTCTATAATTTCCACATTCAATTGGATCCCCTCTCTTGGGAATAGGCACAAATATGGATCTCTTCCAGGCAGTTGGACAAACAGTTTTTTTCAAATATTTTGGAATAAATAAGTAAGCAGTTTCAGTGCTGCATCTATTTGTTGTAACATCTCCATTGGTGTTCCAATCAATTCTTGTGTTTTGCTAGTCCCTTCAGGACAGCTTCTACTTTGTCCTTCAGTACCATTGGTTCCTAATCATATGAAACCTCTTGAAATGGTTGGTCATCCACTAATTTTTTTGGTATAATGACTGTGTGTATTTCTCCATCTTCTTTTGACATTTTTTGCATCCTTTAATATTTTTCCTGTAGTATACTTCACTACTGCCACCCAAGGCTTGAATTTTTTCTTCAATTCCTTAAGCTTGAGAAAAAACTGAAATAGACATCTTTTTGGTATTCTCTGCTTTTGGCTGATACCCACCTAACATCAGCAATGATGTCCCTGGTCCCACACCCTATTCTGAATCTGGCTTGATTTTCTGGCAGTTTCCTTTCTTTATACTGCTACAGTCAGTTTTTCCCTCTTGATTTTCTATCTCCAGCTTTTTGCAAGTCATTGTAATGTTTGATTTTGTGTTCTTGAGCTGCCCTATGAAGTCTTCAGTTTAGTTCACCTTCTCATGTCTTCCTTTTACTTTAGATGCTTGACGAATATAATACTGTAAAAATTGAATAACTGAATAATGGAGCAAAATAATTTTTAAATGAATTATAATTATATATAAATATATTTAGGATATAATATAAATTTTTGGAAGAGACCATTTGTATAGGAGGAAAATATTCTTAGAACCACAGAATTTTCAAACTGGAAGGTATAGAAGAATTCTAGTTCAGCCTCTTTTCTAACAAAAGTCTCTACTATAGAATTCCCTGCATATATATATATAGCCATGAAGCAATTTGTGTATACAAATTGCCTCTCCCAAAAACTTATATTTTATGCTGAAATACAATTTCTATATAATTATAATTCATTTAGAAATTTTTCCTAATTGTTCCATTATTCAGCAGCTTGAAATCTAACTACCTGAGGTCATACCAGCCTATGTGACCAGCCTTGAGCTAGTCACTTCACTTGTCTGTCTCAAGTGCTTCATAAGTGCTTCATCTAATTATTGAGGGGCCAGGAGAGTAATAATAACTAACTATAGAAATTATTACTTTACAACTGAGTTAATACATGCACAACTCCTAGAACAGGTACATAATATATGTGCTAATAAATTATTGCTTAGTGATATATAGTTTATGATCCTTTATATTAGATATTATGCTGAATGAAAAGGGGAGGTGATGGTGTTTTTCATGTTGATTGTGGGTGCCATATACTGGGACAATGTGTATGAATGGGCCTGTTCAAGTAGAACAATCACATCTTGTTATTTTTCATGGCATAGTAATTTTTAAGGTCATCAGCTCAGGGAAGAAGTGAGCAAAGGGAAGTACTATTATTAATAGAAAGGATAGTTATGTTGCCTTATTGCTGAATGTCTTTCTCCCATGGTCTCATGGAAGCAAGTCTCTTGCTCCACTCAATAGCATGATTCACAGCAACCTAAAAGGATGCATTGGAGTGAACTGCACTGATAGCTATCCTGGGTGAGGTGGGAAAGATAGAACAGAGAGGATGACATTGAGTTGGATGTGATGCAAGAGGTCTGGATACAACCTGGCTGGATCATAACTAAAAACAGGGCTTCAAACCCATAACAAATTGACTTCAGGTTCATGTGCAGGTTCAATATGTTGAAATTTAGAGGGATCAGATTTGGGTTTAAATCCTATGTGCAGGTAGCAGGGCTTCAAACTGAACCAAAACCCAAATACTGATACCATTCCAATTCAAGCAGTTAATTTTTTTTTTTCTGATCCTTAACCTGAACTCAAACCCCGTGAAAAATTGGGCTTGGGATCAACTTTTAGTATTTTTGTCTTTTGTGTCATTAAGTATTTATTTAAAAATTGAAAAAAAAATTTGTTCATCAACATGCACATAGGATTAAAATTTTAAACCAAAATCCAAACTGAACCCAAATCCTCTAAATTTTAACATATTGAACCTGCACCCAAACCTGAACTTAATTTCTTGCAAGTATGAAGCTCTGGCTAAAAGTATTAATCAAAGTGGAAGTGTAGCTCAGTGAATGCTATAGACTGCAGTTATGAGACCTTTCTTTCTGGACAAATGAGGATCAAAATAGCAAATAAGAGCAGAGATGGGAGGAATTTGAGTTCATGACCAAGAACCGTTCCCATAAGGCTTCTGCACCACAGATCTTCTCAGAGAGCGTTCAGCCTCTGAGAGAAGGCCTCTTTTGACTAAAGCTGCCTAGACCTACAAGTGAAATCACATAAAGCAAGGTTAAGCGAGAAGGCTGCATCTGTTTTTTTCTTGGAAATTCTTCATGGTTTGCTTAGCATAGCAGTAAAACGTCTTTCATGAGAAAACCAGCAAACTTTCTGAATTCTTGAACGTTTTTCATTGACTTTATTCTGGAATGCCTTAGTTTTTCCCCAAGGTCAAGGAAGCTTTCTGATGACAATGAATCCACATGACCTTTGGCGGTGTTCTTCAAATATAAACTAGAACAGAGGAAATTGTCTGTGAGTAGAGATAGCATGTTAAGAACATGTTATTCTTACCTGTCACACCCACAAAGACCAGCGTCCTTGGAACTCAACAATGGACTTGAGTCTTTTGTGTCTTCAGAAGAATTATTCCTAATAGATCATTTTAGAAATCCTCTATTCCCATTAATCCTAGGCTATAGTTACCCAGAAAGTTCTGAATTCACTCCTCTTTGTCTTGTCTTTGTCTAGGTCGGCTTCCTGCGAACGTTTAGTGAAGTGTTGATGCCATAATTAACAGTGTCAGGCTTTCTTCTAAAATGCACTTTTACCACTGCACCCAACAATGTCTTTTGACATTTTATCACACCTCTCACAGGCTTTTAACCTGCTCAGAAATATGCAGTAATACCTTGTTCACTAGCCCCTACACCTATCTTTCTACTATAGAGCTGTGTTTCATTGAATGGCATGATCTTAGTTTTCTTGTCCTGGAAATAAGCAGCATAGAATTTATTGCTTTCTTAAAAAATAATTAGCCTTGAAAGCCACATCCCTTCAAAGCAAATAAACATGGATCATATGTGGGCTGATTAATGGCTTTAATTATAGACATCAGCCCACATTTAGTCACTTTTAGAAATATAGGCAAAGAGAGCCATTTCCCCCAATATAGTAAAAAGTTTTGGACATTTCCCTCATCATACTTTAACCACAGAAGGAAGTGGGAGGAATAGTTGAAGAAAATTGGATGGTAATAATGGTAGTAAAGAGAGGAGACTCGTTTCCTTTGTCCCTTTCTCCAGGGCAGTAATTGGACTAATTTACCAAGTATTAACATTCTTTGCAAAACACCTAAAAGCATACTCAGAAATATTAGGCAAGTATGAGACTTGGTTATTTTTTCAGACTTAGCATCATATTTTCTGGGCATTTAGTCAAATGCATTATCACTCCAGGAAGGTGTGCTCTGGATCTCTTTGTGACATGATGTGTGTGGCTAGGCATACATACTAAGCAGCTGTGCCAGGCAATGGGAATGAGCTCCAAAATCCAAGTAAACCTGTTATAAGGTGTTCTCTCCTAAATTACCAAAACTGATTTTCATGTAAAGTTGATACATAAAAGAAGATTGAGAAAACAGCTTCCTTTATGAATACAAGCAAGAAAGCCACCCAGTTTTGCTTCTGTATTTCCAAATAACATATAATGATAGAATGATTATGTAGTAAATCATGTTAATTACTTTTTCCACAGCTGTTGTTTTCAATATGGAGAAATTATAATTGTTTAAAATAAGTGTATAACTTTCTTCTACACTTAGTGTACTAAATACAAGTAAATGAG